>JARBWK010000020.1:3134328-3298860 GCA_030556195.1 Anolis apletophallus
TCATGTTGTCAGAATGTAGAGGCTGGGAGAGTCGTTGGCAGCCCCGGAGGATGCTGGGAAATGTAGTTTTTTTACTTGTTGTTTTGGGGGCCTTTTAGGTTTTGGGGGGGGGTTTCTTTGCTACAAACATACCTTGCTTGAGGCCTATTTCTGTTGGCAAGTTTGGTGTTTCTGCGTTGTAAGGTTTCTCTGTTTGGGACTGTCGTCCATGACGGGAACCCCTTTATATAATAGATATATGTATATATACCAGGATCACTCCTAAGCTGCGAACCTGCATCTTCAGGGGCAGTGTAACCCCATCCAACACTGGCTGTAACCCTATGCCCTGTTCAGCCTTTCAGGCAGCTGTCCTCACAGGAGGCACACATCACCCTCCTAGGCCCCAGGACCCGGGGGCGGGGCTTCCCTTCCTTCCTCCTCCTCCTCGTGCCCGGCTTCCTGTGAGGACAGCTGCCATCATGTCCTGGGCGCCCATGAGGTTAGAGGGAATCATAGGGTGTGAATGTTGCCCATATTGCCCAGCGAGATCACTGCGGTCCGAAGAGGCCAACCTCCTAGTAGTCCCATCTGTTAGGTTGGCCCATTTAACATCCACCCGCCGGAGGGCGTTCTCTGTGATAGCTCCTACGCTATGGAACGCCCTCCCGGCTGAAGCCAGAGCCTTGAGGGACCTACTCCCGTTTAGACGGGCCTGCAAAACTTATCTGTTTAGGCAGGCCTTCGGAGAGTAGGCCCATGTGTATATCCACTCGGTTCATTTGCTGCTGCTCTATTGTTTTAATTGTACTGCATTGTTTTAATTGTATTTTTAAATGTTTTATGTTTTAACCCACGGCATTGTGCCATTGGTTCCTGTGAGCCGCCGCGAGCCCCCGGGAGTCGGCGGTTGAGAAGTTCCAATAATAAATAAATAAAATAAATAAAATGGAGCCTTATCATAGGGTGCGAATGGAGCCTTAGCTCTCCCTAGGGCCTCTTTGGCCCAGAGGGGGCATGGCCGGTGTGGGGAGGAGGGGGGTGCTCGTCCTCTGGCTGCGTCATGGGCCTGCGTGCGTGCGTGCCAGGCATCGCGGCACATGCACACGAGGGGGCTTTGGGGAGCAGCCGAGCCAGCTCAAGGAGAAGCAGGCCCGAAGGCGGTGGACGAGGAGGCCGAGGAGGAGCGCGGCGCCACCGCCATGAGGGCCGGACGGTGAGGGAGGGCCGCCCTGGACCCCAAGGCCTCGCCTCCACAGGGGGAAGGCGGAGAAGGGAGGCTGGGGAGGGAGCCCACCACGGAGCTGAGCTGAAGGGCCTCCAGGCCGGGCCTTGGCCCTCCTCACTAGGCCTCGCGGGGGCGATGGCGACGGGTGGCACCATTCCCTCCCCCTGCCCCCTCACAGCGCTCTCCCCTCACCTTCCCCTGAGAGAGAGAGTCATCTCCATGCCGCGCGTTGTGGGTTTTTTTTTGGTCTGTGTGAACTGCACCCCCCTTGGCTGGCGCCCCTAGGCCATGGCCTAGTGTGGCCTTATGGATAATCCGGGCCTGAGGAAGGCTGATGTAGATGCAGAATCTTCCCTCTTTTCACACTTCCATTGTGTATGGTTTCTTGTTTTGCTTCTTCCCATTTCTTCAGTTCAGGCTTCATGAAAATTTTGCAATGCATTCTAATCTGGGAACCTGAGAAAGTCAGAATACAAACGCACCTTCTTATGGAATAGGCTTCTTGTCTTTTCTGCCCATATGATACACCAAATGTGTCTAAAGTGTGATATTTAATTGCATTTCCTTAATCTTTACCACTGTATTGCTAAGCTTTTTAATACCTCTAAAATACGGCATCTCGGGCTTATCCTAATTAAAGAATCTCAATTTAATCCATATTGCATGACAATTCAATTTGTTGATTGCTTTTCCTCCCCTCGTTCTACCCTTCTCTCCCCCTTTTTGACTTGCCCCCCTTTTGTGAAATTCCCGTCAAATGTATTAATTCAACATGATGAATCCTGTATTCAACCCACTGGAGTGAATAATTAAAATTAGCTGATAAAACTTTCAGCAGAATTACTTTATGAAATTGCTGAACAGATGTGTCATTTTAATGAAAATCCACAGACAAGCGCCTTCCCCCCCTCGGCAGGATAAAAATATTATCCCCACGGCACATACTTAATTTGGTGGTAAATACACTCCGAGCGATTGCTGGAAGGGAAGAAAAAGCAACTTGTCACACTTAGTAACTTGATTTTTCCCCAGCATGCCGTAACAGCTATCTACAGTAATTCATAGCGCTCCATTGTTGCTCCAAGTCCCAAAGAGAACTTATTAAAATGCAATAATCTCCTATTTAAACAGAAACAATAACCATTAAATTTCCTGTGGATCCAAAATTGAGCACAAGCCCCATCTGGTAAGAGTGATTAGAGGACTGATGAGGGAATTTAATTTGCAACATTCAAAGACTAAATCGGAGCTGATCGGGTCACCTGGGACTCCCCGAGCCGCGTGCTGTCGTCTTGCAAAATCTCGATCTGAACGGAAAATGGGATGCCGGAGTGGAAATGTTACCCAGGGGCTGAGAATGACAGGACTGTATTTCATTATGTCTCTCCAACGCACTCAGCGAGCTGTGAGAAATTGGGGGGTGGGCTGCTTGGGCTTTTTGCTTTGTTCCCCCCCCCCTCTTGTCAAGCCCTTATTCTGCAGAGGAGGATGCACTGACGATAGGACTTCATTCGCTGCCAAATGGGGTGTATTTCCTGCTGGCGAATCCCCAGAAATGGCCCTTGCCAGCAGGAACTTTGATGTCAAGTCACTGCGGAGAAGTCCAGCAGCATGTCTCCAAATATCTCAAAGATACAAGGAGAGCATGGATAGAGTTCACAGTTATTGGACTACGAGCTTGCATACCCAGCGTTGCCCAGGCTATTTGAAAAAGTCATTTTTAAAGTGTACAAAATGCATAAGGTTGTGGGTGAACTACAATTCACATCATGACAGGTTAACCTTGAAAAACTCCCTCAGTTACTTAAAGTTTGTGATGTTGGGCAATTTTGCTCTAGATCAGTGTTTTTCAACATTTTTTTTACAAAATCCTGGGACACACCACCAACCAAAATGACATAAAATGACACTCTAACACAGTAATACGTATAGTTCAGGGCTGTCCAGCTGGCAGCCCCCCAGCCCCTTCCCTACGGCCCCCAAAGCTTTTTAATAAAAAATTTTGAAAAATAAAATAAATAAATAATAATAAAATACCTACTTCCGGGTTCGGAGCAAGTACGGCGAGAATACGCAATCCACATGGGATTTCACTGTCAACACGAGATCACGCCGGCGTTGACAGCAACATCCCGTGTGGATTGCGTATTCTCGCGATACTCTTCGGCTACTCTACTACTGGATCGCTGAGGCCCACAGACGCGATTAGGACCTCCCCCCATCTCCCCTCATGTATTAAATATAAAATTAAATATATTTAAAGATGAAATAAGGGGAGATGGGATACATTGAAATAAGGGAGGAGGGGAGGATGGAATTAAATATATTTAATATTAAATAAAAATAAGGGGAGAGGGGAGGATGGAATTAAATATATTTAATATTGAATTAAAATAAGGGGAGAGGGGAGAGGGCGCTGGGGGAGAGGGTGGAGCCGGGGGCAGGAAGGGGGCAGAGCCGGGGCGGGGGCAGACTCTACGGCCCCCCAGGTCATCAGTGACCGGAATTCAGGCCCCTGGGCTGGTAGAAGTTGGACAGCCCTGATATAGTTAATATGTTTTTAAATGTATTTATACACTCAGTGTGAAACCTGGGCTGGTTTCGATGAACACAACATAGATATCCTGGCAGGAATGGCAGAAAGACACACACGAAGGTCTTGCTCAACAGCTGGGAGTTATAGTTCACCCACAATCAAAGAGCATTCTGAACTCCACCAATGATGGAATGGAATCAAACTTCCCACACAGAACTACCATAACCAAGAGAAAATACTATAAGAGTTTGGTGGGCATTGACCTTGAATTTTAGAGTTGTAGTTCACCTCTGTGGAAGGGGAGGGAGGAAGACGTGGGGCGAATCTGCGCAGTAGCGCCCGCACGGGTCACGTCTTCCTCCCTCCCCCTCCCCTGGGAAGAAGGGAGCCCGAGTGGAGAAAAAAAAGTGTTTGGTAGGAGGAGGAAGAAAGGGTATTGGAGGTTCCAATTTCCCACAGCACACCTGATGATTGCTCACGGCACACTGGTTGGGAAACACTGGATCAATGCCATCTCTGTCCCGTACCCAGGCCTGAAACCAGATTGTGATGGATCCAGAGAATTGGTTTCATCCAAGAACCTTTGGAGCTGCGAGGCCATAATCTGGGCCACTTGAGAGCACGGTGGGCCTCCATCAGACCAACTATCTCTTCATACTTGCTCATATTACTCAAGTCAAATGCGCCATCGAATCTAATGCACACCTCAATTTTGAAAAGTTAATCAATAGGCCCGATTCTATATAAATGGCTCCCTTTTAGACATTTTTGATTATGTTGGTACAGAACACACACACACTTTATTTTTTATTTATTTATTATTTCACATTTGTCTGTCCCCCCCCCCCCCCAACGGCTCGGGGCGACTTACAACAGTTCGTGAAATACAATTGTCAGATAACTCATAATAACTCACAGTAATACCATTAAGATGGAATTACAATTAGAACAGTTGAAACAACAAATGGAGTCGCAGTGGGCTGACAGCTAGGCGGTGCGAGCTACAGTTTAGCTAACTCCGAAGGCTTGTTGGAACAGCAATGTCTTAACTGCTCTCCTGAACGGGAGGAGGCCCTGGGTGGCACGGATGCCGGCGGGCAGTGCGTTCCACATGGTAGGGGCTGCAACAGAGAAAGCCCGGCGGCGGGTTGCGGACAGATGGTAGGTCCTCACATTTGGGATGACCAGGAGGTTTAGCTCTTCGGAGCGCAGTGATCTGGTGGGATGATATGGGACAAGGCGGTCCCGCAGGTACACTGGCCCCAGACCATGTAAGGCCTTAAAAGTCAGGACTAACACTTTGAAGGCAATTCCGCATTCAATTGGGAGCCAGTGCAGTTCGCGCAGGATTGGCGTGATGTGGTGGCCAATCGGGACCCCTGCCAGGAGTCGCGCTGCAGCGTTCTGCACCAGCTTGAGTCTCCGGATTACCGACAGAGGAAGGCCAATGTAAAGAGCGTTACAGTAGTCCAGCCTCGAGATGACCGTGGCTTGGATCACTGTGGCTAAGTCGCGCCGGGACAAATAGGGGGCCAGCTTCCTCGCCTGGCGAAGATGGAAAAATGCTACCCTGCTGACGCTGGAGACGTGGGCCTCCATCGACAACAGGGGGTCCAAGGTTACTCCTAAGCTCTTAACAGAGGGCGACGGACATAATGTCACGCCCGCCCTCCAGGGTTGGAAGCTGAACATCCCTACAGCCCGGAGGACCCAGCCACAGGATCTCCGTCTTTGCCGGATTCACCTTCAACCTACTGGCTCGCAGCCATCCAGTGACGGCCTCAAGGCAACGATGGAAATTATTGGGTACGGATTCGAGGCTGCCCTCCATCTTCAAGATAAGCTGGGTGTCATCAGCGTACTGATGGCACACCAGCCCAAAACTACGCACCAGCTGGGCAAGTGGTCGCATGTAGATGTTAAATAAGAGGGGGAGAGAATAGCCCCTGAGGAACCCCGCAAAGAAGCGGGAACCCCGGAGACATCCTTGCCCCTCCTCACTCGTTGTAGCCGGTTCCGGAGGAAGGAGGTCACCCAATTAAGGGCTGGCCCCCTCACTCGGGCCCTGGCAAGGCGGTGAGTCAGTAGATCATACTCGACTGTATCAAACGCCGCTGTGAGGTCCAATAACACGAGCAGCGCCGATCCGCCCTGATCCAGCTGGCAGCGCAACTCATCCGAGATGGAGACCAGGACCGTCTCCGTCCCATGTTCTCTTCAATTTGTAGGAAATTTAGCTTGAGCCTTTTAAAAAATAGCACACTTTTGTGATGTTTTTGCTCCCCTTGTTAGCGAATTGCCTCCCTCCATTCATTTCCTTCTCCTTGCTTCGAGATAAAAGGGCGTGCTACTTTGTTTCAAAGTGCTTCCTTTCCATAAAAACTCTTTTATCTTTGAACTTTAAATGCAATTTCAACACCAATTTGCATTCTCATTTCATCTGCATCTCCAAAAAGGGGGAGAGAGAAAAATAACGCGGGGAGGGGTGGGGGGAAGCATATCAGAAGCGAGAGGTGGCGTCGGTGGGCGAGATGTATGTCTTAATAAATCCCCAAGGTAATTGAAAACGAAAAACAGCAAAATGAAACAACGCATCAAATATCCCGCTGCGTCCTCTGAGGAAACTTAACGTACAAAAGGTCAGGCCTTTGTAATGTTAATGTAGGACATAGGAAGCTATCCATCATTTTTTTAAAGCGTAAGGTTGCCATCCCTAGTGACAAGTTTATGTTTCAACCCCCACTGGCCTCAAGACAACAGAAACCAGCCTGCTTCTATTTGCTGCTTTGGATCTCGATCAAGACACAAAAGCATAGCACTACTACTACTACTACTACTACTCATAATAATAATATATTTTGTGACTGTAAATTCTTCTGGGTACCTACAGCTCACCTATGGAAAACAGTCATAAATGGACTACCAGACCCTGATCAGTTCATTCTTTAGCCAGAAGAGAGATTATTCATATTCAGATATGCATGATATGTGTGTGTGCAATCTTGACATCTGAAGAGATGATGCTTCCCAGGTAGGCGAACTGCTGAACGGACTTAAGCACAAATTTGCCTATGCTGATATGGGGATGATGGTGTTCTTCCTGTGGTGCGGGCTGGTAGAGAACTTCCGTTCTCTACACACATCAGCATATATACCTGGTCTTATCCTGGTGTTCTTGGGAGCACTGCCCACCTATTTTTCCCTTTCTCAAGCTCTCGCAATGTCGCTTATTTATTTATATTTATTTATTTATTTGTTTGTTTAATGGTTCACATTTATAGACCGCCACTCCCCGAAGGCTCGGAGCGGTTTACAATAGTATGCATAAATACAATCCAACATAGAACACACCTATAATAACCAAACACATTACCTAACATTAAATTATAATAAATACAGAAAGTGGGGGTGAACTAAGGCTTGCATATCAAGTGGGATCGATGGTCAGTTTAGGGACCGTAGGTAAGGTTAGGGGCTGAGCAGCCCTATAGTCTGGTTTTAAGGGCCCATTCTAGAATAGAATAGAATAGAATTTAATATTTGTTAATCGCCCTCCATCATAGATGCTCCGGGCGATTTACAGCAACAGAACAACATATACAAAAAACACAGAGGGAAGAGCAAAGGGTGGGGAGGGAGGGAGGAAATAGGGAAGTGTCCGCGCGATGCCCTTAAGGCCCCATTCTGCCATCGAAAGGAGGCAGGCAGGGATGTCCCAATACCATCGCCGGTGCCAAGGCGCCGGTGGGGGTTAAAACCCGTGAGCTCCCATATGGGAGTCTGGTTTGGGAGTCCCGGCCTGACCGCACAGTGTCCTTCACATCTTTATTGATCATCCGGTGAGGCCCTCGGAGCTTCTACTGCTTATAGCAGGAGCTCCAAAACGTCCTGGTGAAGAACGACTTCGGGGCCCTCTCCGTTCTGGACCCGTCAGCAAGGGGATCGATTCTCCGAGCTCGGTCCCTTTGGCCAATCTGGCGGGAGGCTGGTCCCGGCCTCCATTCCATAGCCTGTGGGGCAGCTCGGGTGCCTTCCTTCCTCTTCCGGAGGCGTCTCCTCCTCTTCTGGGGGCCTCGCTGTACTCTGGTCAGGTCAACGCCGGGAGCGGAGTCCTCCGAGGGCGAGACTTCCGGGAGTTGACTACTTCCAGGTGGCGTTTCTTCCTGAGGCCCCAGCACATGGGCTGGCTGGGCGTCTCCAAGGACACACGCCATGTTGGGTCTTGCCTCCTCGAGGAGGCCTCCCCAACTTCTCCCAGGACGGCGGCGGCGGCGGCGGCAGGCATCAGGAGGGGGGGGCCAGAACGGCTGAGATGTCAAGCTCGGCCAGCGACGACTCCGCCAACACTGATGGGACCCCAGGGCTCACCGGTCGGCGCTCAGGGTCTTCGGGTGGCTCTTCCACTGAGGGTAAGTGGGCAGTCTGGGCTAGTTCACTTCCAGCGTCGGAGTTTGTTTCCTCCCGGTTCTCCCGGCTCATCCCCAGGTCCTCGGCAGGGGGGGACCGCTGGCGGGCCAGGTCAGGGATGGTTCCAGGGATGATTGAGGGGTCTTCTGCAACCTCAATGCGACCATACCTCCAAGTGATGGGGGGACGGGGACTCCAGTCGGATGGCAAAAAGGGGTCTCAACCATGGCGATTTGGGAGGCCCTCTGTACTGGGCTCCTTTAGGAGAGTTTAAAGTTCCAGTCTGACTCCAGCTAGCAGCCATCAGACCCCAGAAAAATCTGGAGCCAAACCGCCGGTGCTGAAGTTCACGTCGGTTGACTCAGTGTTTCGAATGTTCCTCTAGTTCAGCTTCCGGCGCCCGTGTTACAGTCCGCTTGCTGTTCTGGGCAGCCGGAGCTGCCGCTCTGCACTCCTTCTGCTGTAGAACTCTCTGGTCGTTGCCAGATGTGGCGCTCTGTGACTGTCACCCCCTCCGCTTCCTCCCAGTCTACGTCGAGAGTGACCGATGGGCTGCGGCATCCTCGTCGATATCCTGCCGCTCGAATTTATTTATTTCGTATCGAAAGCATTGCATAAATTAGTATAAAACTGAGAAAAATAGAAGGAGCATAAGCGGCTAAATATCTTTTGACCAAAAAAACGGGCAACAGCATTGTCTGTAGCCTCCAACAAATTCCTGTAGCCTCCAACGAATAGGTTTAAGACATCCCATGATTATTCTGCATGTTTAATTCAATACTATGTTCACCTGTTTTGCAGGCTTATGCCAAACAGGGCAGGCATACTCGGCGGTTGAGTAAGACAAGATTAGGGCTGATGTTCTTATTCATTTTGGGTCTGCATCCCCATGTGCTGCCAGTAAGTTTTCGCAGGATGTTATTGCATGCGGCTACTTTGTGCTTGGTGTTCAAGCAATGTTTCCTATATGCTAGTGTTCGATCTAAGGTGACACCGAGATATTTAGGATGGAAACAGTGTTCAAGCTCTTGACCTTCCCAGGTGACTTTCAATCTCCTGTTGGCTTCACGGTTGCATAGGTGGAAAGCACACACTTGTGTCTTGGCAGGGTTAGGCTTCAGGTGGTTATCTTTGGAGTAGCTGGAGAGATCTTTCAAGGCATTAGTAAGCTGGGTTTCAACTGTTTCAAAGTCTTTTGCTCGTGTTGTTAGGTCAAGGTAATCAGCATATATCGCTATGTGACTGCTACTCCCCTACTTTCTTCCTTCTCCAACTCTGAGGAGTCCTACCTCAGTTGCTATGAGACTGCTGCTTGTCTACTTTCTCCCTTCTGCAGCTCTAAGGAGGCGTACTTCATGATGTTTCTATGAGATTGGTTCTTGCTTACTTTCTCCCTTCTCCAGCTCTAAGGAGGCGTACTTAACGATGTTTCTATGAGACTGCTTCTTGCCTACTTTCTCCCTTCTCCAGCTCTAAGGAGGCGTACTTAACGATGTTTCTATGAGACTGCTTCTTGCCTACTTTCTCCCTTCTCCAGCTCTAAGGAGGCGTACTTAACGATGTTTCTATGAGATTGCTTCTTGCTTACTTTCTCCCTTCTCCAGCTCTAAGGAGGCATACTTAATGATGTTTCTATGAGACTGCTTCTTGCCTACTTTCTCCCTTCTCCGGCTCTAAGGAGGCGTACTTAAGATGTTTCTATGAGACTGCTTCTTGCCTACTTTCTCCCTTCTCCAGCTTTAAGGAGGCGTACTTAACGATGTTTCTATGAGACTGCTTCTTGCCTACTTTCTCCCTTCTCCGGCTCTAAGTAGGCGTACTTAACGATGTTTCTATGAGACTGCTTCTTGCCTACTTTCTCCCTTCTCCAGCTCTAAGGAGGCGTACTTAACAATGTTTCTATGAGATTACTTCTTGCTTACTTTCTCCCTTCTCCAGCTCTAAGGAGGCGTACTTAACGATGTTTCTATGAGACTGCTTCTTGCCTACTTTCTCCCTTCTCCAGCTCTAAGGAGGCGTACTTAACGATGTTTCTATGAGACTGCTTCTTGCCTACTTTCTCCCTTCTCCAGCTCTAAGGAGGCGTACTTAAGATGTTTCTAAGAGACTGGTTCTTGCCTACTTTCTCCCTTCTCCAGCTCTAAGGAGGCGTACTAAACGATGTTTCTATGAGACTGCTTCTTGCCTACTTTCTCCCTTCTCCAGCTCTAAGGAGGCGTACTTAACTATGTTTCTATGAGACTGCTTCTTGCCTACTTTCTCCCTTCTCCAGCTCTAAGGAGGCGTACTTAACGATGTTTCTATGAGACTGCTTCTTGCCTACTTTCTCCCTTCTCCAGCTCTAAGGAGGCGTACTTAACGATGTTTCTATGAGACTGCTTCTTGCCTACTTTCTCCCTTCTCCAGCTCTAAGCAGGCATACTTAATGATGTTTCTATGAGACTGCTTCTTGCCTACTTTCTCCCTTCTCCAGCTCTAAGGAGGCGTACTAAACGATGTTTCTATGAGACTGCTTCTTGCCTACTTTCTCCCTTCTCCAGCTCTAAGGAGGCGTACTTAACGATGTTTCTATGAGACTGCTTCTTGCCTACTTTCTCCCTTCTCCAGCTCCAAGGAGGCGTAATAAACGATGTTTCTATGAGACTGCTTCTTGCCTACTTTCTCCCTTCTCCAGCTCTAAGGAGGCGTACTTAATGATGTTTCTATGAGACTGCTTCTTGCCTACTTTCTCCCTTCTCCGGCTCTAAGGAGGCGTACTTAAGATGTTTCTATGAGACTGCTTCTTGCCTACTTTCTCCCTTCTCCAGCTCTAAGGAGGCGTATTTAACGATGTTTCTATGAGACTGCTTCTTGCCTACTTTCTCCCTTCTCCAGCTCTAAGGAGGCGTACTTAACGATGTTTCTATGAGACTGCTTCTTGCCTACTTTCTCCCTTCTCCAGCTCTAAGCAGGCATACTTAATGATGTTTCTATGAGACTGCTTCTTGCCTACTTTCTCCCTTCTCCAGCTCTAAGGAGGCGTACTAAACGATGTTTCTATGAGACTGCTTCTTGCCTACTTTCTCCCTTCCACAGCTCTAAGGAGGTGTACTTAACGATGTTTCTATGAGACTGCTTCTTGCCTACTTTCTCCCTTCTCCAGCTCTAAGGAGGTGTACTAAACGATGTTTCTATGAGACTGCTTCTTGCCTACTTTCTCCCTTCTCCAGCTCTAAGGAGGTGTACTAAACGATGTTTCTATGAGACTGCTTCTTGCCTACTTTCTCCCTTCTCCAGCTCTAAGGAGGTGTACTAAACGATGTTTCTATGAGACTGCTTCTTGCCTACTTTCTCCCTTCTCCAGCTCTAAGGAGGCGTATTTAACGATGTTTCTATGAGACTGCTTCTTGCCTACTTTCTCCCTTCTCCAGCTCTGAGAAGGCCTACCTCTCAATGGTTCTATAGGTCTGCTACCCAACTACTTTCTCCCTTCTCCAGCTCTGAGGAGGCCTACCTCACAGTCTTGCTATGTGGCAGCCTTTCTTTTCAGCTCTTCCTTTCCTTTGTTTCCCTCATACGCCTCCATTTCTTTCTTTTCATTTTTTCTTTTCTACTTCCATTGTTTTCTCTCACACACCTTTCTTTCCTTTTCTTCCTCTTCCTTCCTTCCTCTTCCCTTCCTTCTTCCTTTCCTTTCCTTCCTCCCCTCATGCCATTCCTGCTTTCCTTCCTTCCCTCCTTTTTCCTCCCTCCTCCTTTTCTCTTTCTTTCCATGGAAAGTTACCTGACTTGAACTAAAGCTAGAATATATCCATTGCAACTAGCTATAAAATAAGCATTTTCTAATCTTCTCTGCAATATAAAACCATTCCTACTTGTATATTTAGTTTCTTCCTCTTTCTTTTTTTCCGGCTGGAGGTGGGCGGTGTTTGGGAATTACTTCGCCTTCTACCCTATCCTCCGAAAGGTCCCGGAGGTGGGTGCAAATGCTTAAGCAGCCGATTTCCCTTCCACACACCCAGCATTACCATTTCGGATGATGTTACCCTCGGGCATCTTTTCCTCCTTGCACAGATGGTCTCACTCAGCCCTAACAAAATGTTTTAAGCCATTGCATAAATTAAAGGGAGAGCCCCCTAAAGTGCACCCAGATCAACTATTTGGTAAAAAAAACAGACAACTGTATGTGGGGAGCTGCTCCCTTATCTGGAGAATGGCCTGGAGGCAAACCGCTGGTCTGGGAGCGTGATTTGTCGGCATGGATGGGAAAAGGCTTAGTTGGAAGTCTAAATTTGTCGTGGTTCCGGACTTGAACAGATAAAAGAGTCCAAAGACCAAACAGAATATGTTTGTAAACCAGGGGTGGTCAGGAGGTTGGTTGAATTTTGCCTCACAAATTGTGCCTTTTGTGGGTACGTTTTCATCTATATATATATAAAAAAGTCAGTGTTTGTGGCGGTGGGCGGTGCAGTGGTGCGGAGGGATTAATATGTGCCAGCATTTCGATTGGCTGCCACTGTGGGATTTTTTGCATAAAGGGCTCTGATTGGCCAGCCTCAGAACTCCAACATTCTATGGCCCCAGACAGAGGGGATTGGTTGCCACTAAAATGGTATTTGCATAAAGGACTCCGATTGGCCATCCACATTCCAACATTCTAAGGTGACTCAAAGGGAAAAGGAAAGGCCTCAGGCACTCAGCCACTGTGGCCCATAGCAATGACAGATCAGGACCAAACTTGGCAAACAGGGGCCCAAAGGGCAGAATGGGCCACGAATGATGGGACCTACACCTCATTCACTTCCCAAACAACACTGTAGCCCCTATAAATCACAGACCAGGCCCAAACGGCCCCAGTCAGAGGGGATTGGTTGCAACTGAAATGGTATTTGCATAAAGGACTCTGATTGGCCATCCACATTCCAAGAATCTAAGGTGACTCAGAGGAAAAAGGAAAGGCCTCAGGCAGTCAGACACTGCGGCCCACAGCAATGATGGATCAGGACCAAACTTGGCAAACAGGGGCCCAATGGCCCACTTCACAACGCGACCCTCACCCAATGCCACAATTACAAAATACAATACAGGGCCCCTTGACCCACTCTACACCCTGGTGCTGTTTCAATAAGGACAGACCACGGATGATGGGACTTGAAATACCTTCACTCACCTTCCGAGACCGCTGCAACCCTCATCCAATGAATGATCAAGACCAAATGTGACACACAGAGCCCCCATGACCCACTCTACATCCTGGTGGTGTTTGGAGGGGGATGTACCATGGCCAATGGGACTTGCAGTACCTTCACTAAGTTCCTGAGACCACTGCAAGCCACATAAACATCGAATAGGAACCAACCTTGGCACACAATGCCTTCCTCAAATAACCCGGGCACCGCCGGGTCCCTAAGCTAGTATGAAATATCTCTGAAAACAAATGTTTGGTCTGGTTTAAAGTCACCAAGTCAACAGCTTCCTATCCTCTGAAATTTCGGAGCCTGATCACGGAGGGGGTGGATCATAGAATTATAGAATAATAGAGTTGGAAGCAGCCACATAGGTCATGTATTCATTTATTCATTTATTTATTTACAGTATTTATATTCTTCCCTTCTCACCCCGAAGGGGACTCAGGCAGATCACAATGGACACATACATGACAAACATTCAATGTCGTTTTTAGACATACATACTTGGAGGTTATGTTCAATTCTGGCCACAGGGAGGTGCTGTTGCTTTCTTTTCACGGTGACACCGAGTCATTTTGATCATATTTCCTCCTTGCTCTTTGATTACCGGCATTTTAACGGTGTCATAAAATGTCTCCCTGCTTTAAGCAATCCCTAATGTATCTATTCCGTAATGTACCTTGGGAAGTCTGACTTGGCCACGGTAGTCCATGCTCTGGTTACATCCCGTATAGATTACTGCAACGCTCTCTACGTGGGGCTGCCTTTGAAGACTGCTCAGAAGCTTCAACTGGTCCAACGGACAGCAGCCAGGTTGATAACAGGAGCGGCACTCAGGGAGCGTACAACTCCTCTGTTGTGCCAGCTCCACTGGCTACCGGTTTGCTACCAGGCACAATTCAAAGTGCTGGTTTTGGCCTTTAAAGCTCTAAACGGTTCTGGTCCAACTTACTTGTTACCCTATGAACCATCAAGATGCTTAAGATCATCCGGAGAGGCCCTGCTCTCGGTGCCGCCTGCCTATGTGATGAAGTCCTAAGCCAAGAGTGCGGGACCAAACCATTGAGAAGTAGTCAAGGGATTACAACAAATAGAAAAACATCACATAACGAAAAGACAGAGGCATTCTTTCCCTTCAGAAACCTCTTACCATTCATTTCCTCATTTGGTTTCGCAAGCTGCTCTGGCAATTTAATCCATACGCTGTTACATACACTCCTATAATTTAGCTGCCATTTTTGCTTGGCTGAGACAGTGATTGGCTATGGCAGGACTGTAATATGTTGTCAACCCTAGTTACTCAGTGCTTGTTGAGGGTGGCCTAACATTGCCAGAGACACGGTGTCACTGCAAAATTATTTGACAACACTGATGCCGTGGTTAACGGTGAACAGGAACAAGCACGGAGGTGATGGGAAGGTGGAAGAGGAAGCCGTGTTTTCAGAAAAGGCCAAAAGAACACAGGTGGGAAGCAAATGTGAGCAATAGATGGGCATCACTGACATTACCGTCTTCATAGGACCTCATCAGACGCAAGTTCTCCCCCATTTCTACACACTTCAAAGACATTTCAGGGAGAAATATCCACAAAGCCCTTACACAAAGCCCTACATGCATTGTCGTCATCCCAGAAATGTAGTATAAGTGCAGGAAAACAAGGGGAAGGAAGGACAGGAGATGGGGAGAATTACCAGGGGCGGTCTCACATGGAAGCCAAGTAGGCCGCTGCATGGGGCGCCACTGGTAAGGGGCGAATTCCCCCGCCCACCGGGCACCAGACAGTGTCCTGGCCCTGCTGATTCCCTCCGAAGGTGACCTCTGCCTCCCGCTCTCCTGGTTCTCAGGTGGCCGGCTCAGCGCTTCCTCCCTCCCTCTGCAGCACCTACCGCTTCTATTTCTGCGGCCTGTCATCCCTCACATGCACGCACGCACGCACACACACGCGCCCCGTCACATGGCTTCGGGCACCTGCCGGAGAGGCCAAGGCGCAAACAGGTGCCGCTCCACGCCCCCTCTCCTCCAGCCATAGAAGCGTAGCGGGTGGAGGGGGCGGGGCCTGCATGCAGTTCCCATGGTGGCGGGCGCCCGTTGCCTGGCGACGGGGACGGGCCTCTCCGTGGGAGCCAATGGCGAGCGGCCGTGGCCTGTGAGTGGCAGGAGGAGCAGCGGAGGAGGCACCCCGGAGGAGTCAAGAGGCTGAGGGAAGGAGGAAGAAAGGGAGTGCCACCGCCGCGGAGGAGGAGGCCAGGCCGCCAGTAAGGACGGGGAGGCTCCCCTCCTCCCTTCAGGCCGTTCAGGTGGGGTCAGGGAGGATGGGCCACCAGAGAGCAGCAGGCCTGCGTTGCCTTTGTTTGCTTGGCAATAGGCTCCCTCACCCTCTCTGGAGGCTTGGAAACAGAGGCGGGATGGTCATCTGTCAGGAGGGATCAGAGGGTACCGAAGAGGCCTGGGCAGGGTGGCCCCTGGGAGCCCCTTCCAGCTGGACCATAGAGATGGATGGAAGAGACCCCCAAGGGCCACCCAGCCCAACCCCAACCTGCCATGCAGGGGGAAAGCACCACCAAAGCACCCCCAATCTAATAATAATAATTTATTACTCCCTGCAGTAATAATAATATAATATATTAACTGACTCTCCCCTCTAATAATAATAATAATAATAACTTATCCCTGTCCCTTTAATAATAATAATATTTGCCTCTGCCCTCTAATAATAATAGTTTATTACTTGCCCCTCCCAACCTAATAATAATAATTTATTATTATTATAATAATTTGGGGGGGTGCCAAAATAATGTTCGCTTACCATTTAAAATTACCTTGGACCGCCCCTGAGAATTACAATAACTACAAGAAAGGAGATTCCATCTGAACATTAGGAAGAACTTTCTGACTGTGAGAGCTGCCCCAGAGTGTGGTGGAGGTTCTTTCTTTGGAAGCTTTTAAACAGAGGCTGGATGGCCATCTGTCAGGGGTGCTTTGAATGCAATTTTCCTGCTTCTTGGCAGAATGGGGTTGGACTGGATGGCCCATGAGGTCTCTTCCAACTCTAGGATTCTATGATTCTATGAAAAGCACACGTCCACATTTTAGATGGATTAGGAATCAGCTAGTTTCCCCTGTAATGGGCAGTAAGAGCACCTAAAGCTTCAGAGAGATTCTGTTCAGCCATTTCAAAGCTCCCTCCTTGAGCTCCTGATTCACCTAGAAATGGGAGAAAGCAGGGAAAAAATATGTGGAATGGCATTGGTCAGATTTGCAAGTGTTGTTTCAGTTCAGTGATGTAGAGCAATGGTTCCCAAAGTGGGCGGTACCACCCCCTGATGGGCGGTGGGGCGCTGGGGGGGGGGGCGTTGGAAGGCCCAGGAGAATTGGGGGGCGTTGAACCCCTGTAAGGGGGCGGTGGGGACTTTAAAATAGATACCTACGTTTTGCTCATGTATTTGGAATCTATTTATTTTGGAAATCATTACCCCTAGATAATTGAATTGTAATAAGGTCCTCCATAAGGTTCCCATCAGGAAGCTCTTCCTAACGTTTAGGTGCAATCTCTTTTTCTACAGTATCCCTACTTAGATCTGCATATAACGATATTAGCCAATAATAAAGTGATAAATAGTATAATATTTAATAGTAATAATAATAATAATACACTTTACTTATGTCCCACCCTTCTTCCCTGGGGGATTCAGAGCGGATTACAGCATTTACATACAGTACATAGACAAACATTCAGTGCATTTACAACCATATACAATGACACTCAAACACAAACAAAGGCAGAGGCTTCTCCTTTCCTTTCCAGCTTTCTGGAGGCGGTGCTCATCTCTGGCTCCGGTGAGGTGCTTTCTCCATTTTCAATCCAAGGAGTCTGCATTGTCACCTCCTGGTTGTGTGGCTGGCAAGATTGCTTGGAGCATCTCTTTGCCTTTTCCCACCAAAGCAGTACCCATTTTTCTACTCACATTTGCATGTTTTTGAACTGCTAGGTTGGCAGGAACTGGACCTGACAGGTGGGAGTTCGTCTCGAGGATGCGAACTGCCAACCTTCAGGTTAGCAGTACAACAGCACAAGGGTTTTAACCCATGTAAATGCGTAATAGCATAAGGTACGGCTCTTTTTCAAGAATTACCACCCATCCTACTGCATTCTGGCCAGCTAAAGTTTCTAGAATTGCAGAAATATAATCTGCTGTTTCCCAACCAGTGTGCCATGGCACACTAGTGTGCCGTGAACGATCATCAGGTGTGCCGTGGGAAATTGGAGATGGAGAGAGAGAGAGAGAGAGAGAGAGAGACCTCTTGTCCTAGAAGCCCTCTTGTCCTACGGATAGGCAACAGAAATATAGAAGTTTAATTCCCCCGTCCAGTCTCTGGGCTTGATCCCTTGCTTTGTATTGAGTCCAATAACTGGGAAAAATACAGCCACCTTTTGGGAAGCCTTGTGCCTTCTTGGACTTGCCTTCTTGGACTTCTTTCTCCCCTCCGCTCCTTCCTCAGACTCGGAAGGGTTTGAGCCTTGTGCCACCGGACTCACCACTTGGTGGGGACTGCATCTTTCTCTCCTTCCTTCCCTCCCCCTTTCCTTCCTTCCCTCTTTTTCTTTTCCTTCTTTTCTTTTTTTCTTTCTTCCCTTCTACCTGTTTCTTTCCTCTCTTTCTTTGCTCTTTGGTTCCATTCTTCCTTCTCTCTTCCCTTCCTTCTTTCCCTCCCTCTCTCCTTTCTTCCCTCTTTTTCTTTTCCTTCTTGACAGCAATTTAGCAAAACCTTTGTGTGTGTCTTTCTGCCATTCCTGCCAGGATATCTATGTTGTGTTCATCGAAACAGGCCCAGGTTTCACACTGAGTGTATAAATACATTCAAAAACATATTAAAAATATATATTACTGTGTTAGAGTGTCATTTTGTGTCATTTTGGTTGGTGGTGTGCCCCAGGATTTTGTAAATGTAAAAAATGTGCCGCGGCTCAAAAAAGGTTGAAAAGCACTGTGCTAACCCACATATTGTTATTTGTAATTGAATCTAACTTTACTTTGGTGGTAGACAACCTAGTGCTTTCCATTTTTGGCTACCTCTAATGAAGTTGGCTAAGGCCAATGAGAGATCTGGAGGATCTTGGCTTGCTTACCTTTAGTTGCCTTTGTTTCTTTTGCATTTACATCACTACTATCTGTCCTGCGCATACATATGTGCTCATTAAATCCTTATACACATTGATCTCATCAGACAAGACATGTGCAATTGAAATGACAGCCAGTCATGGCTATCCTTGTGTAACTCATTATGGGATCAAAGCTCTGGCAGGTCCACTGAGAGAGGAAACCATGTGTGCTCTGTTGACACCAAGCCTTACTTTCATTTCCAGTTGTGTATTTTGCCCATTTTTTCATTGCCGTCTTCCATGCCAGGTATCCCTCCCCTTCTACATGCAGCGTCAAGCCAAGAACTTGTCAGAAAAATGAGTTACAGTTCATACAAATCACTCTGTGACAGATGTGTGATTACTGAAAAACCAAGAGGGAGAGCTGAGGAAGCTTTTATCATATGCTCTGTGGACAAAGTTTGGTCCAGATTTTTCAGAGCTCCTAGTAGATCTTGCATTAAAATTCAGGCTGCCCTCTCTTGTTGTTGTATATTGTTATTGTGTTTATTTATTTATTGTATCAGTGTGTTATATAACTAAGAATAGACAAATACCCCTATTTCCAATCCTCATTGTTCTCTTGGCTCTAGGAAGGGTTCTCTCTCTATTAATAATATGCCTAAAGTTTTTCGTTCACTGGCTGTTGTATTGGACTGCATTTACTATTTTTGATTCTGATTGATTGTACGAGGGTTGAAACTTTAATAGTGGCAACACTGCTGTAAAGGCGCCACGCACGAAACCAAAGAATGTTGCGTATACCACACGTTAGTTACATACCTACTTTACCTCTGAGCAAAAAGATGGCCATCTTGGGATCCTTCCTCACTTGAGGACGTCAGCCTCCATCTTGGTTCACACCTCGTCTTCTTGAATTTTATTTATTTTATTTTAGTGGTTTTTTATTATTTTATAATAATTTTAGGATAGTAATATAATAAATAATATAATATAATGTTATATTATGTTATAATTTCAATACATTATAATGCCATTATATATACTACTAGCTGTTCCCGGCACGCGTTGCTGTGCCCTATTTAGGAGATGCGAGAAAGTCTGAGTATGTACGGGTTGGAATTGATGTTACTTATGGTCTTGGTGGGGTCATGGCTGTGTCGTTGTGGGTTGTTCTGGTGGGTGGGATGTTGAAGTCCTGTGGAGTTGTCGGTGTGTGGTGTTCCTGGCGTTCTGCAGAGCTTGTGGATATACAATGTTTTTTGTCTTTCCGTCTGCTGTGTTGATATAGAGCAGGGGTGCCCACACTTTTTCATCATGCGAGCTACTATATGAACAATCAAGTTGAAAAGATAACCTGTTGTGCAGCCTTCCGTCCGCGCGGGGCTTCTTTCTTGCCTGCCACGAACTCGCCACCACGCGCACCCGGGAAGGGGATTCTCCTTGCCTGCGCGCGCGCTCTCTTAATGTCTTTGTTGCCTTCCTCCTTCCTGCTGCGTGCTTTCGCGAAGCAGGAAGTCCCCATCCCGTCCTGCTTCTTGCGTGCACAGCAGGCCCCTCCCACGCATGCACGCAGCAGGAGGGTATTTATAGACGCACCCGCCAGCTCTCCGGCCAGATATGGCTTCGGCGGCGTCTTGGAAGGCGCAGGGCTGGGAAGAGGGGCTGCCTGGCTGCTGCCTGGGCCGGGCGCCCTTCCTTCCTTCCTTTTGAGGGTGTCACTCAGAAAGGACGCCCAAGTGGACGGCTGGCAGGAAGGAGGACCCCTCCCACTGGTGGCAGTCCATGCCCACGGGGGAGAGAGAGAGAGAGAGAGAGAGAGGGTGGCTCTTCCTAGCAGGCTCTGAAGAGCCACCCCCCCCCCCTCTCCTGTGGGCCCTCGCCGCCTTTCTCCTTCGAGGGTGCAGCAGCAGCAAGTGGAGTCTCCATCCCCGCAGCCCCCTCCTCCTTGGGTTCAGCCCCAGGAACACGGCAGAGCCCTCCCTCCTCGCCCCCAACCAAGGAAAGAAAGCAGCCCCACATAGCTCGCTCGCCCAGGTCACTGCTTGGAATGGGAGTTCCGAGGGCAGCAGCAGGGTTTGCGGTGGGGCTTGCTTGGCTTTGCCCCACTTTGCCCGGCCTCCTTCGCCTCTCTCTCTCTCTCTCTCTCTCCCTCTCTCCTTCCAGTGCCCGCTTGCCTGCCAGCCAAAAGGATCCGAAAAAGTTCTCCGGATTTCTTTCTTCTCTCCTTGGCTCTCTCTCTCTCTCTCTCACACACACACACACATTCCCTCCATCCCTCCCACAGCCTTGCATCCTATCCGTGCGCGTGCCTTCGCCTTGCTCCCCCCCCCCAGCAGCAACCAATGGGCGGTCATGTCACCACACCGTGCACCAGGGCCTGCCCACTAAAGCCTCATTTTGGCAAAGAAGCCCCGCAGCGGCGGCGGCGGGAGCGCATGTGGCACGCATGGCAGGAGCGCGCCATCCGGCTGGTGAGGCCCAAAGATCACCTGGAAGAGGGCCGAAGATCACCTAGGTGCTCCCGATCACCATAATGAGCACCCCTGATATAGAGGTTCTGTGGTTTCCCAACTCTGGAGCATGCTACGTAGAGTTGTCTGTGGGAGAAGCATTCTGTGTCAAGGTCTATGCCACAGATTTGTAGTGTTTGTCCTTGAGCCTTGTTTATGGTGATGGCAAAAGCTAGTGTAGTGCAATGCCTTTCTGTTCTGGCGTTTGTTCTGCCCTTTTGTGTGATGTATGTAGCGTTGCGAGTTTGTCGTCCGATGCTGTTCTTTTAGAAGGCATGGCTTGTCTTTTGGGTCAACTTATGCCTGTGTGGAAGGAAGGAATGGCATACAAATGGGTTGAGCAGTAGACGCAAGGTTGTGTTATGTGTGTATTGTATTGTGTGTAGGTATTACTTTTGTGTTATTCTGGGGGTATGTGTTTGTCAGTGGTGCCTGTGTCCCTGGTGCCCTATTTGTCTCCCTCCTAGATTTTGACTGTGGCAGTTTAACCCTCAACTGAAATCACTCAGCATTCTAAGTGGCTTTGCCCATCGTTACTATGGTAACTGATGTTGGCCAATGGGTTTCGCTGGCTGCCGCAGAGGATGCTGGGAAATGTAGGTTTTTTTGTATCATTGTTTTGGGGGCCTTCTAGGTTTTGGGGGAGTTTCTTAGCTAAAAACCTTCCTTGCCTGAGGCCTATTTGTGTTGGCAAGTTTGGTGTCTCTGCCTTGGAAGGTTTCTCTGTCTCTGTCAGTCGTTTGATGACAGGACCTCCTTTATATAATAGATAATGTAATAAATATGATATTAATATTAATAATATATGGATATATATTGGTATATTAATATGTTAATATTAATAATGTGTTAATATATTAATAAATTGTTATTTAATAATAATAATATGATTATGGTATAATGCAGTGTCTCCCAACCAGTGTGCTGGGGCACACTAGTGTGCCACGAGCGATCATCAGGTGTGCCGTGGGAAATTGGGACCTCCAATGCCCTTACTTATAAAAAGGAGCGCTGCTACGTCACAGTACAAAATGCACAATTAATCATACATAATCATATGCAAAAAAACACATTCAAAGTACCCAATCCTGCTGGAGAAAATCAAAAGTCTTACATAAGGTAATTCGGCGTAGTTGCCACAGAGAGCGGAGGAGTTGCGAACCAGGAAGTACCGAGTTCACGGAGCGCTCCTCTATGGAAAACTCGCAATATTTGATGAAATCATGGAAGTGAGTGCAAAAAACAAAGCGTATCCTCATGATGTTATCCAATGACAGTTTCGGGATCTGCATAATAACACAGTCAGTTTGCGGAAAATTTAAAGAAGCAGCACCTTAATCATAGCGACAAGGTAGAAAATCATGTAGATAATCACATATATTCAAACCATCAGAGGCTGAAGATAGATGTGGCAATGGAATCGAAAGCTGGCATGGGCAAACTTGGACCTTCCAGGTGTTTTGGACTCCAACTCCCACCATTCCTAGCAGCCTCAGGTCCTTTTCCTTTTCTCCCCTCAGCCACTTAAGCAGGAAAGGGCCTCAGGCTGTTAGGAATGGTGGGAGTCCACAGCACCCAGAGGGCCGAAGTTTTCCCATGACTGACAGCTGTTGAGTAAGACCTTTGTGTGTGTCTTTCTGCCATTGGTCTTCCTTTGTCAGGCTTAAACTGGTGCAGAACGTGGCAGCGAGACTCCTGGCTGGAGTGCCGGCCAGGGCTCACATTACTCCAGCTCTGCAGCGATTGCACTGGTTGCCAATTGAGCACTGGATCATCTTCAAAATGTTGGTTTTGACCTTTAAGGCCTTACATGGTCTGGGGCCGGTGTACTTGAGGGACCGCCTATTCCCATATGTTCCCCAGAGATCCCTTCGATCTGAGAATCAAAACCTCTTGAAGATTCCTTCCCTACGAACCATTCACCTGTCGGCAACCAGACAGAGGGCTTTTTCTGCCGTAGCACCAAGCCTATAGAATGCGTTACCACCGGAAGTTCGAGCAATTGGTGAGCTGTTGGCTTTTCGGAAAGCTTGCAAAACTGTGCTTTTCCATCAGGCTTTTAGCCTTTAACTATTTGGTTATAGATTAACATTGCCTTAACTGTTTTATATTTCATTGTTTTATTGTGTTGCTGTTGTAGTTCGATATGCTGTAAACCGCCCTGAGCCAATTTGGAAGAACTGTATACAAATTGAAATAATAAAATAAAATATATTTATGTATTTATTTATGTATTTATTTATTTATCTAGATTTGTTGGTCGCCACTCCCATACGGCTCGGGGCGACTCACAAAACCACTGGGAAAGACCAGTGGGCAACACGATACATGGTAAAAGAACACACAATAAAAGCAATAAAAGATTAATACAACAGTAAAAATTATCTAAAGGACAGAGTTATAAAGCACCTACGTAACTCTGACTTGGAGTCTTCTAGGAGATTTCCTAAAGGAATCATCCTCGACGGAGGGAGGATTCTCAATCGCATGGTTAAGGACAGTTCTTACGTCTATGGTCTTCTTTGGAAGGTCGGATTTAGATTTGCTACAGTCCGATCTGGACCAGCAGCCAGACAACAGTCCCCAGAAAGTCCTTGTTCTGAAGGCTCTGGCTCTGGGTCTCTTCCTGTTGGGTGGATTAGCTGTGGCCTCTAGGGTTTTGGTTATACCCTGAGGCCGCCAGCTTACCACTCTGTCCTGCGATTTGCTGTCCCGGGAGGCCGTTGGAGGATTGCTCTTGTCTATCCCTCCTCCGTCGTCGCTTCCGGTTTCGGTTTCGTCGTTTCCGCTTCTTACCATCCGTCGGAGAAGACTTCCGGCTGAGTTCGGCGACTTCAAGGCCATCCGCCATTATGGGGGACCTAAAAGTCATCCACGTTGTCACCTGTGGGAGGTCACCGCAGCAGGGGAGGGTCTCCTGGACGCCAGTCCGTACCTCAACCAACTCTGGTGCCACTGTCAAGACGAGGCCATTGGTCGTGTTCACCGCCGTGCTGGGGTCCAGCTCGGGGTGAGTTGCTTCGTCTTGTTCTGTAGTAGTGCCGGGGTGGTCTTGTAAGCCTTCTAGATTCTCCTCTCCGTCCCTACATCCTCCAGCGGGGAAATCCCATGACTGATCCCAGTCTAGGTCTGGAGGTGTAGGGGTTTCTTGCTGAGGGAGAATCGAGGCTATTCCGGCGGCCATGTTGGACTCAGGCTTCTGAAGGATTCCAGCCTTCGCAAGCAAGTCCCCAAAAGTTTTGAACTGTTGAATCAGGTTATCATATTCTTCGATTAGAAGGTCCACTGTAGGCAAGTCAGGTCTGCCGAGACGCCTCTTTGGGCGTCTCAAGGCTGGGTCAATTCCCAATTCATCTGGGGTCGCCGTCGGTTGGAAGGATGGCGTGGGTGAGTTCCCCCAGTCTTTGTGCGTCAAAATCCGGAGCTTCCTTTCACTCCATGATCTCAGTATTCTGGCTGTGATCACTGTCACTGGGCGGATAATCCAGCGCTTCGGCCTTCTGTCTCCCCCTGCTTCTAGGCTAGATCGCAGCCTTAAGGCCTCCGTGGCGTGGAGGGGTAGTTTGAATCGCCCGGAGTTTTCCCGTCCTTGTAGGGTTCCCTGGGACCGAGGACCACCATCAGCCACAGTCAGTGACCAGGAGTCAAACTCAGATCCATCTAGGTCAGTGTTTCCCAACCTTTTTTGAGCCGCGGCACACTTTTAACATTAAAAAAATCCGGGGGCACACCACCAACCAAAATGACACTAACACAGTAAAGAACGGCTGGGGGATGGTGACCTGCTGGGAGCAGCTGCTGGGGGTGCCGAAGCCAGGGGAGGGGGAGAAGCCAGGCCGCACTATGCCCCGCCCCCTCCATGTGGTTTCAGTTCTCCCACAGCTTAGCCAGCCTTGAGGGGGCAGTGCCAAGCCAGCGGTGGCAGAGCCAGCACAATGCTGGCTTGGCACTGCCCCCTCAAGGCTGGCGAAGCTGTGGGAGTGCTGAAGCCGGGGGAGGGGGCGGAGCCAGGCCATGCCATGCCCCACCCCTCCCCCCGGCTTCAGTTCTCCCACAGAGGAGAAGCATGTGTGGTGGATGGGCTTCAGTAGGTGGGGCTCCTCCTCCTCGCGGCTTCAGCGAGCGAGGGGTGAGAGTCGTGGCGAGAGTCATGGCGGATTGGAGGCTGGCTGGGGAAACGGCTGAAGGAGGCAGTGCCCCGGCCCCTTCTTCTTTTTCTTCGTCGCCGCTTGGCCCTTCCTCCTCCTCTCCCAAGCAGCAGGAGGAGGGGGGAAGGAAGGGGGGCAGAGAGCTTTTCTCGCGGCACACCTGACGATCGCTCACGGCACACTGGTTGAGAAACACTGATCTAGGTAAACCCTGTATTGCTGGTGTACCGGAACGTCAAAAAGTGGCAGGCACGGTCGGAGCACTCCCGACTGGTGCTCATTGACCGGCGCCATCTTGACTCATGGATAAATAATAAATAAAATAAAAAGATATAATACCTGCTTTGGATACAAAGGATTTTCGATCTGATTCATTAATAAGCTTGCAGGGCTGGAAATGACTCCTGGAAGAGACTTCCTAGAGGTTAGACAAGACTCAGCCAGACAGACCAATGGACTGACCCAGAATCAGCATAAAGCAGCATCTTGTGTTCGTCCGCACTGAGCAGAGGCTTATCGGTATATTTCCCCAAACTTTAATAAGGCCAGAGAGGATCCATTCCCCCTCCACTTTATTCTCTAGATAAAATTTCACGTCTGATTAAATAGTTTACATAAACTTAATCTTCTCCTCTTTGCTTGATGCATTATAATCTCAGACATTATTCATGTAGCAATTCCTCCCTGAACCATAAAAAAGTTCATTTCTTCTAAGGAAGATGAGAGCTCCAAAGCATTGCTAGCCTAAAGAGCATTTTTAAAGTTTATTGGTTTGTGTTTAATATTTTTTGAGATACTTGTTAATATGGGTTTTTTCTTCTTCTGAAGGCCAAAGCAAATTTTGCATTTATATTAATGGAAATGCTTTCCATCTGAAGGGATTAGCAGAGGCGCTGCGCACGCTCCAGGGATGGATGAGAAATGTGTTTCCTTTTTACAAAGCGAACAAACAACAGGATCCATCCAATTTCTATCTCCTGGACCATAGGCAGTACGCAGCCTGATGTTTATATATACATTATATCCAAATTTCTATAACCGTTGATGCACCAACTATGACAATGATTTGTTTTCGTAAAAAATGTGTGAAAACACACAGTTTACCTGATTGGAAAGAAATGCAGGTGTTGGAAAACCATGCAAAATGAATAATCCATATATCTCTTGGCATTACTTCACGAACAAAGATTCTTAGGAATGACCCATCCCATGCTTTGTTCAAGCGCGTTGATGACTAAAAAGGCCAATCTGAGATAGGCAAGTTTGGTTGCAGAAAGCACAGCAGAAAGTCTCCTTGGGTGATGTTGTTTCCAAGTTGCGGTTCTTTCTGCGTTGTCGTTTCTCTTCGAGACCCGTTCGGCGTGTCTTCTCAAAAGAGGCTGCAGCATTGTGGATAGTGCGTCTCCATGCCTCCCGATGTGAGGCCAGGGTGGACCATTGTTGGTGATCAATGTGGCCGAGCTTGAGATGTTGTTTCAGAGAGTCCTTATATCTCTTTTTGGGGGCGCCTCTCTTGCGCTGACCCGTGGCGAGTTCACCATCGAGTAGTATCTTTGGGAGGCGGTGCTCCTCCATCCTAGAGAAGTGCCCTGCCCAGCACAGCTGTGTTCTCAATAGCATGGCCTCAATGCTGGCGACCCCTGCTTGCTCAAGAACAGCAACATTAGATTCAGGAAGGACTCATCCCATGCTTTCTACAAGCGCGTTGATGACTAAGAAGGCCAATCTGAGATAGGCAAGTTCGGTTACAGAAAACACAGCAGAAAGTCTCCTTGGGTGATGTTGTTTCCAAGTTGCGGTTCTTTCAGCGTTGTTGTTTCTCTTTGAGATTACCCATAAGGCCACCCTAGGCCATGGCCTAAGGGCACAAGCCAAGGGGGGGGGGGCAGTTCACACGGACCAAAAAAAATGTTGAAACAAAACCGCAACGCACGGCATGGAGATTTCTCTCTCTCTCTCCCCGGGGAGGGCGGGGGAGAGCACTGCGAGGGGACGGGGAGGAGGGAATGGCGCCCCCCCTCGCCATCGCCCCCGCCCCCTTGTCAAGGAAGGAGGGCGCGAGGAGGAGGGAAGCCCCTGGGGCCGCTGCCGGGCATGCGCGGCACCCAGGAACATGGCGGAGGAGGCGCCCTCCTGCTGCGCTTACCTCCGCCTCCTCACGCCCTCCCTTGACTCAAGGAAGGAGGGTGCACCGCGAGGAGACGGAGGGAAGCCCCGCCCCAGGGGCCGCTGCCGAGCATGCGCGGCACCTAGGAACATGGCGGAGGAGGCGCCCTCCTGCTGCGCTTACCTTCGCCTCCTCATGCCCTCCCTTGACTCAAGGAAGGAGGGTGCATGGCACAGAGGAACAGGGGCCGCTGCCGAGCATGCGGCACCTAGGAACATGGCGGAGGAGGCGCCCTCCTGCTGCGCATGCTCAGCAGCGGCTCCGGGGGCGGGGCTTCCCTCTGCTTGCTCCTCCTCGCACCCTCCCTTGACTCAAGGAAGGAGGGCGCACCGCAAGGAGGAGGAGGTGGGGGGGTGCAGTAGAGGTTGGTTTGGGGGCGTAATTCCAAAGTGTGGCCTAGGGCGCCAAAAGGGGTTAATCCGGACCTGGTTTTGAGGTCTGTTGGAAACTAGGCAGGTGAGGTTTATAAATCTGTGGAATAATGTCCAGAGCAGGAGAAAGCGCTCTTGTCTGTTGGAGGTCGGTGTGACTGTTTCAATTGGCCACCCTGATTAGCATTTGATGGCCTGACAGTTTTTCGGTGTGGCTTGTTACTGCCTGGGGGAATCCTTTGTTGGGAGGTGATTAGCTGTCCCTGAGTGTTTCTTGTCTGGAGTTCCCCCGTGCTTCTTTATTTGCTGTTATAATTTTAGAGTTTTTAAAATACTGGTAGCCAGATTTTTTCCATTTTCGTGTTTTCTTCCTTTCTGTTGAAATTGTCCACATGCTTGTGGATTTCAGTGGCTTCTCTGTGTAGCCTGACATGGTAGTTGTGAGAGTGGTCCAGCATATCTGCGTTATCTTATGTACAGGTTCGTTCGTGAATTTCCTGTTGAATATCTTGTGGCTGCATTTCTTTCAGAATCATTGTCCCAAATGTCCGATGTCCAAAGAGCTTGGGTTTGTAGGGTTTTTTTGTTCCTAGGATATGCACATTTGGAGAACAGGGCAATCGAAAAATCCTCTAAGATTAAAACTTCTGTGCCAGATTTCTAAAGGTGTTTTCCCCCCTGTGCTAGCAGAACAATCACCTCTCAGCATGGAGAAGTAGTGTAATTGGTCTATATAGTGGCAATAGAGAAAGCAAAGCGTGCTTCAGTGAAAGCTAATATAGCTCTACTTAATAATTTCCTTCAAAAGTCTGGATTTAAATGCATATTCTCCCCAGCTTGAGGCAAACAATTTGTTCCTGTGCGTTCCGGTGGAACTTACCAGGGGGTCAAGCAATCTATTTGAGTTTGGGAAGTTTCTCAAAGTGTGTTGGAGTTAATAATATTTCCCCTTTTATTGTTTTCACCAATGATTCCAACCAAGTGGAGAGGGCCGTCGTCCTTCCCCCCCCATTCCCCCCCATCCATCTGTATGACGAACAGATAGTACACTGAAGCATATAACCTACAACTGTAGTAATATTGTAGTTTTTAGAGCTTCTATTTGTACAGAAGGAAGCACGCTCAGAAACGAAGAATCATAGAATCATAGAGTTGGAAGAGACCTCATGGTCCATCCAGTCCAACCCCTTGCCAAGAAGCATCCATCACACTCCGGGGCAGAGTCCCATTGCCAGGCCCGGATTACCCATAAGGCCAGACGAGGCCATGGCCTATGGGCACAAGCCGTCGCGGGGGCGCATATCACGCCCGGACCAAAAAAAATGTGGGGCACCATGGGCCGGGAGCGGGTGTGAGAGAGAAAGAGAGAGGCACGGCGAGGAGTGGCTATTGCTTCGGAGAGAAGCCCCGAGGTGGCGGCAGAGCCCTGGGAGATGAGGCTCCGGCCTAGCTGCACCCTCATCACCCTGGCTTGCTTTAGTGCTGCCTCCTTTTTCGCCTGGTACGCCAACTGGAGCCGGAACGAAGGTGAGAGAGGTGGAGCAGGGGAGGGGCATCCCGTCACCAAAGTCTCCCAACTCCCCCCCCCCCACCAGGGGTGCCTTTCCCGTGGGAGCCTAGGCACCCCCGAAGTGAACCGAAGCCTCTCTGAAGTGGATGGGGGGGGGGATGGAGATAGATTCAACCAAATACAATGGCCTTGAGGCTTCGGTTCACTTCGGGGGCGCCTAGACTGTCTCTGGGGCCTTTCAGCACCCTTTTCCTATCCGTCTCCCGTGGGAATTACCTCCTCTGTCCCTCTTCCGCACACGTGGCTTGCCCAGGTCTCGGGAGTGTGGCTGCGTCCGTTGCCTGCTACTCTCGCGAGACTTTGCGTGTCATCCGGGGCGCCTCTGGGAAATGTAGTCCCGCAGACTTCCTTCTTTTGCAGGTCTCCGTCCTTGTGTCTTTGCGGTTACCACAGGAACTTTGTTTATGGTTCTTGGTTCATTTTGAATTTGTTGCCCCTTGCCTTAGGCCACACTCTTTTAGTGTCGGTCTGAGTGATGGGGGGCGGGGGCGGTAGAGGGGGCGTAATTCCAAAGTGTGGCCTAGGGTGCAAAAGTGTGTTAATCTGGGCCTGCCCATTTCTGAACAGCTCTCACCGTCAGGAAGTTCTTCATCATGTTCCGATGGAGTTTGAAGCAATTGCTCCATTGCGTCCTAGTCTCCCTCCTCCCTCTGACTTCCCCTCAAATATTTATACATGGCTATCATGTCTCCTCTGAGCCTTCTCTTCTTCAGGCCAAACCTGCCCAGCTCTTTAAGCCACTCCTCATAGGACTTGTTCTCCAGACCCTTGATCATTTTAGTCGCCCTCTTTCTCTGGACACATTCCAGCTTCTCAATAGCTCTCTTCAATTATGGTGCCCAGAATTGGACACAATAATCCAGGGGTTGTCTAACCAAGACAGAATAGAGCGGTAGCATGACTTCCCTGGATCTAGGCACTATACTCCTATTGATGCAGGCCAAAATCCCATTGGCTTTTTTGCCGCCACGTCACATTGTTGGCTTATGTTTAACTTGTTGTCCAGGAGGACTCCAAGTTCTTTTTCACACGTCCTGCTCTCGAGCCAGGCGTCCCCCATTCTGTATCTTTGCATTTCATTTTTTTTGTCACTGTTGAACTTCATTTTGTTAATGAACTTCATTTTGTTTCCTCGACATGCTAGCTGATTATTCCCTTGAGCAGATGGTCATGGAACCAACCAGAGGAAAGGGGATCCTGGACTTGGTGCTAACTAATGAACAAGATCTCGTTCAAGATGTCCTTGTAACTGAGCCCATAGGTACCAGTGACCATAACACAATAACCTTCAACTTAAGTTTGATAGCAAACTGTCAGAGAAAACTAACACGGAGACAATAAACTTTCACAAAGGGAATTTCACCAAAATGAGAAAAATTGTAAAGAACAAACTAAAAGGAGCAGTAAAAAAAATCAAATCCCTCCAAAATGCTTGGAAACAGTTTAAAAATATTTTAAAACAAGCCGAACTAAAATGCATTCCTAAAATAAGAAAGAGGCCGGGAAAGTCCAAGAGGACATCAGTATGGCTTACAAATGAAGTAAAAGATGTGATTGGAAAGAAGAAAAACTCATTTAAGAAATGGAAGGCCATTCCTACCGAGGAGAACAGAAAGGAACACAAGCTCTGGCAAACTAAATGCAAAGCAACCGTCAGGAAAGCCAAGAGAGATTTTGAGGCACACATAGCAAAGAATATTAAAAAAAATAACAAAAACTTCTTTAACTACATCAGAAGCAGGAACCCAACTAGTAAAGCAGTTGGGCCACTCGGCGACAATGGTCAGAAAGGGAAAATCAGCGAAGACAAGGAGATTGCTGAGCGGCTAAATGACTTCTTTGCCTCCGTTTTCACACAGGAGGACAGACAACATATGCCTGCAGCTGAGTCAGTTTTTTCAGGGAGGGAATTAAAAGAATTAAAACAGATAGAGATAAACAAGGAGGATGTTCTGACATGCCTTACTAAACTAAATGTCAACAAATCACCAGGGCCAGATGGCATCCACCCCAGAGTTCTTAAGGAACTCAAGTGTGAAATTGCTGAACTTCTAGCTAAGATATATAACGTTTCTCTAAGATCAGGCACTGTACCCGAGGACTGGAGGGAGGCAAATGTAACACCGATCTTCAAGAAAGGATCCAGAGGTGATCCAGGAAATTATAGACCAGTCAGTTTAACCTCAGTTCCAGGCAAAGTGATGGAAACCATTATTAAAGAAAATATTACTAGGCACATAGAAGAACAGGCATTGCTGAAGGAAAATCAACATGGTTTCTGCAAAGGCAAATCATGTCTTACTAACTTGTTAGAATTCTTTGAGGGTGTAAATAAACACATAGATAAAGGGGACCCAATTGATATTGTTTACCTTGACTTTCAAAAGGCTTTTGACAAAGTCCCTCACCAAAGGCTCCTAAATAAGCTCACCAGCCATGGAATCAGGGGACAGGTCTTGTCCTGGATTGGAACCTGGCTAAACTGTAGGAAACAAAGGGTGGTAATAAACGGACATTTCTCTGGGTGGAAAGAGGTGAGAAGTGGCGTACCCCAAGGTTCAGTTTTGGGTCCGTTACTTTTTAATTTATTCATTAATGATCTGGATGTAGGAGTGAATTCTGAGGTAGCAAAGTTTGCAGACGACACTAAATTGTTCAGGGTAGTTAAAAATGAAACTGATTGTAAAGAGCTCCAGAAAGATCTCTCGAAATTGAGTGAATGGGCAACGAAGTGGCAAATGCATTTTAACCTAAACAAGTGTAAAGTCATGCACATCGGGGCAAAGAACCCCAACTACACCTACAAATTGATGGGGTCAAAGCTTTCCGAGACAAACCAGGAAAGGGATCTTGGGGTTTTGGTGGACAGCTCAATGAAGATGTCAACCCAGTGCGCAGCAGCAGTGAAAAAGCAAATTCTATGCTTGGCATGATCAGGAAGGGAATCGAAAATAGGTCAGCAAATGTTGTATTACCTCTCTACAAATCGATGGTAAGGCCACATTTGGAGTACTGTGTACAATTCTGGTCTCCGCTCCTTAAGACGGATATAACGGAACTGGAAAAGGTACAGAAAAGGGCAACAAGAATGATCCAAGGGGTGGAGCGGCTCCTTATGAAACCAGGTTGCAACGCCTTGGTCTTTTCAGCCTTGAAAGACGGCGTTTAAGAGGTGACTTGATCGAAGTGTATAAAATCATGCATGGGATAGAAAAGGTGAATAAAGAAAATTATTTTCTTTGTCACAAAACACTAGGACTAGAGGGCACTCTCTGAAGCTCCAAGGTAGGAAAATTAGGACTAATAAAGGAAATATTTCTTCACCCAGAGGGTCATTGGGTTATGGAACTCACTTCCAGAAGAGGTTGTGACAGCTGTCAGCCTGAACAACTTCAAGGCAGGATTAGACAGATTCATGGATACCAAGTGTATCGGTAGTTACTGAAAAGGACATCCAAGTGCCACCTCGGAGTTGGTTGAGGTAGGCTGGATTTCCCGGGTACTGGTTGTGGGGGTCGGGAGCAGGTCAGGGTTTTGCCCTCCCTTCTGCTCGAGATCCCCGTGTACAACTGGTGGGCCACTGTGTGATACAGAATGCTGGACTAGATGGGCTGAGGTCCGATTCAGCATGGCTCTTCTTATGTTCTTATGTTCTTATGTTAGTTTCAGCCCATCATCTCTCTCATCTGTGAAGATAGTTTGAATTCTGTTCCTGTCTTCTGGAGTATTGGCTCTCCCTCCCAATTTGGTGTCATCTGCAAACTTGATGATCAAGCCTTCTAACTCTTCATCTATCTTGGCTATTCTTTGCGAATGAAGATTCAGGAAGGACTCATCCCATGCTTTCTACAAGCGCGTTGATGACTAAAAAGGCCAATCCGAGATAGGCAAGTCCTGTGGCAGAAAGCACAGCAGAAAGTCTCCTTGGGTGATGCTGCTTCCAAGTTGCGGTTCTTTCTGCGTTATCGTTTCTCTTCAAGACTCGTTCAGCGTGACTTCTCGAAAGAGTCCGCAGCATTGTGGATAGTGCATCTCCATGCCTCCTGATGTGCGGCCAGGGTGGACCATTGTTGGTGATCAATCTGGCCGAGCCTGAGATGTTGTTTCAGGGAGTCCTTATATCTCTTTTTTGGGGACTCCAACTCCCACCATTCCTAGCAGCCTCAGGCCCTTTTCCCTTTCCCCCCTCAGCCACTTAAGCAGGAAAGGGCCTCAGGCTGTTAGGAATGGTCCAAAGCACCTAGAGGGCCAAAGTTTTCCCATGCCTGTTTTAGGGACCTTAAAGTGGTGAGCCTCCTTCCAACATTGTGATTCTGGATAGAAAACAAACAACAACATAACATAACATTGTTTGAGTCCACAGTGCTCTCTAGGTGTAGGTGAACTACACTTTCCAACCTCAAGGTCAATTCCCAAACAAACCCTTTCAGTACTTTCTGTTGGTAATGAGAGTGCAATATGCAAAGTTTGGTTCAAGAGTTCAGAGTTCATTGGCGCAAGAGTTCAGGATGCTCTTTGATTGTGTGTTAACTAAAAATCCCAGAAACTGTAACTCCCAAATGTCAAGGTCTATTCTCGCCAAACTCCATCTGTGTTCACATTTGGGCATATTGAGTATTCATGCCAAGTTTGGTCCTGATCCAACATTGTTTCAGTCCACAGTGCTCTCTGGATATAAGTGAACTACTACTCCAACTACCCAAGATCTATGCCCACCAAACCCTTATAGCATTTTGTCTTGGTTATGGGAGTTCTGTGTGGGAGGTTTGTGTCTTTCTGCCATTCCTGCCAGGGTATCTATGTTGTATTCATCGAAACAGGCCCAGGTTTCACACTGAGTGTATAAATACATTTTGAAACATATTAACTATATGTATGACTGTGTTAGGGTGTCATTTTGTATCATTTTGGTTGGTGGTGTGCTCCAGGATTTTGTAAATGTAAAAAATGTACCGCGGCTCAAAAAAAGGTTGAAAAACACTGTCCTGGAGTATTGGCTCTCCTTCCCAAACAGCAGGTGCTCACCCCAACCCAGGCTTGAATTGTCATCCTTCCGATCGGCAGGACTTTTCTGAAGCTCAGCGCTTTAGCCTGCTGTGCTAAGCCCAAGCCCAACCCAATGTGGATGCACTCCCAGAGAAAATGGAGAAGGGGTGGGAGGTAGAAAAGAGTAAGACAATCGATTCCACAAAAGGCTAAGTTTTGGAGTCTATGCGGCAGCTTTCAACTTTGCCTGACACTCCCAATGCTAGCAACAGATGCCTCCAACCTTTTTTTCCCCTTTTTTTTTTTTTTTCTTTTTTTGCATTTTAATGTTGAATTTCTTATGGGACCACATCACCTAATTAGAGGAATTGATAACTTCACTGCTCCATAATGAGGCCAATACATTTCAAAGTCATTAAAGATAACTAAGGTAATAAGCCCATGGTTAAGCAATGCCTCCGTCGAATGTGCAAATGCGAGTGCGTTAAGAGTCCAGGAAGGGCGGAAAGAAGAGAAAAGGAAGAAAGAAAAAGTAATCTTTGCCCATTCGACTGTAAACGCTGGGTTATTGGAATCCTTAAAACAGGCTGCGTGGAGAAATTACATGGCCAAATCTCCCTTTTCCAGTTAATGAAGAATTAAGACTCCCATTTACCACATTAGAAGGTTCATTAGAGGCCTCCCTTCTCCGGGGTGGCGCTTTGACAGGGGTGTCAATTTATATGAGCCCGAATTCAGAAGTGCATGACAGTACATCATTCATAACTGTCACATCTATTTATCTCTCTCAGTGTCACCGTGCTAACGAAATTCCGGCTTGTTTGCAGAGCAGGAGGCAACGTTTCTTAAAGGAGCCACCATGAGAGTAAAGTGCCAAAGGGCTTTCGAGATACAAAATGTACTCATGTATTCGTCAGGGCAGGTTTAGGGGACCAAAATTATGGATTTTGATATCGTCATAATTATATATTATATAAACAAAAATGTCAGATAATATGGAGTCTCCAACTGTTACCCATATGATGCGGTGCTAGACACCTAGTATCCTAACAATAGGTACTCTAAGGCAGTGTTTCCCAACCGCAGTGCCGCAGCACACGAGTGTGCCGTGAGCGATCATCAGGTGTGCCGTGGAAGAACCGACCACCCCGCCAGGAGTCATCTGGGCAGCCTGCCTCTTGCTCTGTCTTTCCGTCTGTCTCTCTCTCTCTCTCTGGGGCGCCAGCAGGGCCAATCAGCGCCGGACAAGAAGAAAGCCCCGCCTCTCTAAGGGTCTCCCGCCCAGCACCACCATGTTTGTTCAGGGCGGAAGTCCCAAGGGAGGGAAGGGGAGGGGCTGGGCGGCGCCTTTCCCTGTGAGGTCACTTCCCTGTGAGGTCACTTCCGGAGGAGGCGAAGAGCTTCCGGAGAGAAGCAGTTGGTTGGAGGCTGAGGAGGGGAGGGGCCGGGCGGTGCCTTTCCCTGTGAGGTCACTTCCGGAGGAGGCGAAGAGCTTCCAGAGAGGAGCGTTGGGCTTTGTTTTCCTCTCAGCCGCCTGTTTTCCCCTTCTGGCTCAGGATTCCTTCGGGCTTTGGGGCCGAGGTGGCTATGGGGCCTCCTCCCTTCTTCCTCTCCTGGCCTGGGCTCTGCCTCGGCCTCTCCTGCTCTCAGGCCTTCCTCCTTCCTTCCTTCCTTCCTTCCTTCCTTCGCGGCCTGCCTCTCGGCTTCGGAAGGGAGCGGCCTGCCCCTGCGCCTCCCTCCCTGCCTGCCTGAGGGAAACCCAGGTGAGCAGTGGCCTTGAAGCACTGGGTGGTGATGATAGGGCTGCGTCGGCCCAGGCGACCCTGTCCGAACCACACAAGGCGGGATATCTATGTCCGAAGCACACAAGGCAGGATATCTATGTTGTGTTCATCGAAACAGGCCCAGGTTTCACACTGAGTGTATAAATATATTTTAAAACACATTAACTATATGTATTATTGTGTTAGAGTGTCATTTTGTGTCATTTTGGTTGGTGGTGTGCCCCAGGATTTTGTAAATGTAAAAAATGTGCCGCGGCTCAAAAGAGGTTGAAAAACACTGCTCTAAGGGTTAAGGCAAGGCAACACATGTCTCCTTTTTAGATGGATTAGGAATCAGCTGGTTTTCCCTGTAATAGGCAGTAAGAGCATCTAAAGCTTCAGAGAGTTTCTGTTAACAATTTCTCTCTCTCATATATATATATATATATATATATATATATATATATATATATATATATAGTTATATATAGTTATATATATTTATATATAGTTATATATTGTGAGATATATAATCTTTATTGAAAATTTTCCATTAAAATAATTAAAAGCAATTAAGAAAAGATAGAAAAAGTGGGAGAAAAAGCAAAAACAAAAACAAATGGAGAATAGTGGTTTGATGTTTTGACTCCTGGATATCTTCATATCCCAATTTGTCTGGTTTTTTTTTGGTTTTCCTTTAATTTTGGAGATCAGGAATGTTAATTTATCCATATTTCTTATATCTTGAATTTTTATCATCCAGTCTTCCTCTTCGGGTATCTCTTCCTTTTTCCATAATCTTGCGTAGCGTAGTCTTGCCGAGGTAGTTGATTAAAGTAATAATTTGTTTGTATCTATTTTTTGCACCGGGAATGTGGCACAGCTGGCTGGGAGTCAGCTGCATAAGATCTCTAATGACCAGAAAGTCAGGAGTTTGAGGTCTCCGATTGGCCAACCACATTCCAACATTCTAAAGTGACTCAGAGCTAAAAGGAAAGGCCTCAGGCAGTCAGCCACTGCGGCCCACAGCAGTGACGGACCAGGACAAAACTTGCCAAATGGGCCCAATGGCCCACTTCACAATGAGACACTTACCAAATGCCACAATTACAAATTACAATACAGAGCCCCCATGACCCGCTCCACACCCTGGTGCTGTTTCAAGGAGGACGGACCACTGATGATGGGACTTGAAATACCTTCACTCACCTTCCGAGACCGCTGCAACCCTCATCCAAAGAATGACCAAGACCAAATGTGACACACAGAGCCCCCATGACCCACTCTACATCCTGGTGCTGTTTGAAGGGGGGTGGACCATGGCCAATGGGACTTGCAGTACCTTCACTAAGTGCCTGAGACCACTGCAAGCTACATAAACATCTAGTAGGAAGCAACCTTGGCACACAATGCCTTCCTCAAATAACCCGGGCACCGCTGGGTCACCAAGCTAGTAGAATCATAGAATCATAGAGTTGGAGGAGACCTCATGGGCCATCCAGTCCAACCCGCCGGGTCCCCAAGCTAGTAAATTAAATAAATATATCCTCAGTAGAAAGCTTTCTGGTTTTAATTGAATTTTTATCTCTAAAATTTCTTGAATATTTTTTCTGAATTTTCCCCCAATACTTTTCAACAATTTCCAAGCTTCCTGCTTAAGTGGTGATGGCACGATCGTCAGCATAGATGAAACTCTGTCCCTTCTGGCAGTGGCTGATCATTTTGTCGGTTGTGATCCCCAGGTTGTCCCAGTCGATAAGGTTATGGTGCAGTCATTTCCAATAGGTTATGGAATTTCCAATATCTCTTGTGGTCTGTCAATAAATAAGGTTTGTCCTGTATAGATACAGCTCAATGTTTTGTGGGAGATTTTTGAAAATAGTAGCTTGCTGTGCTCTGAATGGAATGATAATGGCAGCCGCCGGAGTAAAATGCCTCTTGAAGCCGGTGGCTGTGCTTTCATGTCGGCTCCTGTTCCTTGAACAAAGTTGCCTGATCTTTCATCAAAGAAACATATCTCTCTTCTCCCCGTCTTAAAAAACAGCAATTATGTGCAAATGGCACCTGATTTATTTGAACCTGAGCCACCAGCCAGTTGTGAGTCGCTGCAATTTATTGCCAACCGTCACTTTTACATGATAGGTTTGTAACAAATATCTGCCGCATATTGTTAAATTAATCTTCCATTTAAAATTAATGGAGTTAGACTCCCCAGGTTCAATGTAATTTCATGTTCGCGGGTAGGGAGCGATGTGCGGCGCATACGGAATGAGCGGAGGCCAAACGGCCTAATCTTTCATCACCTTGAACCGGGTGACGAGGACGATTCCCGGCAACGGCTAATGAGATTGAGCTTGCGAGTCTCCCGAGGACGCCGGCTCAAAGCAGAATTGCTGCTCGGCTCCAGCAGCCTCCATCTTATTTTAATAATTCCTCAGATATGACAACCCTGATGTTGTGTATGAAAGAGCAAGGCTTTGGATAAAAGGCAGAGGAGAGCGGGTGCGGGGGGGAGGATGAGGGGGGAGATGAAATGAATTTTACATCATTACTTCAAAACCGTAACTGGCAAAAAGGGAACGTGTCACGCTTCAAAATGTAGTAAGCGTTTTAACTGTGAAATACGGCGACAATAAGCAGGAGTCATGCTTCCGGTCCTTATTAGAATGCGCCTTTGCCTCGGGCTTTATTTTGCCTGTCATGTTTACCTCTCTTCCCATCAATTGATTTCATGTTTCCGTTTGGAGGGAGGGAGGGAAAAGAGAGAGAGCGAAAACTCCAAATAGAGCGGATGAAAAAGGACCGTCTGGATAGGACGCAAAAACATTGATATGGGTATCCGATAAGATGTTAAGAACATCAGACGTTGAGAACATCCTTGTAATGATGTTGATTATTTGTGTGTAAATGTTGTGTGACATGTGTTAAAATGTATGTTGTTTTGAATGTTCTATGGTTTGTTTCTGTGGGTGAAACAGAAGGGAGGCATGGCAGAAGCTTAGAAGAGCTGTCGCCATGGCAACCAGGGCTAGAGGCTAGTAGAATGTTCAGGTTTGAATTCTACAGTTGGAAAAGAGCGGGAAGCCAACTGTCAAATGAGAGGGGGAGGAGTTATGTTCTAGTTTAGAGTGTCCTAAGGACTGAAAGAGAACGGTCCAGTGTTAGTGTGTGTCTTAAGGTCTGCTAGTGAGCAGTCCAGTTAAAGGGTATAGAGACCCTAGTTAAAGTTGCAGGGGTTTATAGAGGTTTAGTGGAAACCCTATAATAGGTCCCCATTGTGTTATGTAACAGAAAAAGTTGTGCCTCTAAGGAAGTTTGAAACCAACCAAGATTGTACCCATTTGTGTCAAAATAAATTGTTTGCATCTTAAAAGGAAAACACCTCTCCTGATTCTTTTATTGGTGGTGGCCCTCAAAGTCAGTGGTCAGCCGGATAAATGGTGGCAGCGTGGTCAAGTGGTCACTGAGAAGTTTTAAAACTCCAGTCAGTTAAATGGTGAAGGGGTGAGACAGTACCCTGCCAATAAACGTGAAGTTGCTGAGGTAACTTCGAGGTTTCCTTGGATTGGAGGTCAGCAGTGTGGACATAGAAAGATTGTCCAGTCTGAGGCCGGTCAAGAAGTGGAGTGGTCACAGATTGGCGGCAGCGGTGGGATCTTTAAGAGAGGGTCCACCCTGTCCAGCCGGTTGATTTGAACGTAGCTTCACCGCAATCCTCATCCCCAGCAAGCAAGCTCTGGGTACATTCAGTGCCAGTCACATAAGACCTAAGATAGGAATCACCACATATTTATTTATTTATTTATTTACATCATTTATATTCCGCCCTTCTCACCCTGTAGGGGATTCAGGGCGGATCACAATGCACATATGCAGGCAAACATTCAATGCCGTAGACATACAACATATAAGACAGACACAGAGGCAATTTAACATTCCCTCAGGGTTGAGAAGTACACGATACATTTATTTATGTATTTATTTAGTTGCAGTATTTCTATTCTGCCCTTCTCACCCCACAGGGGACTCAGGGCGGATCACAATGCCACATATACAGGCAAACATTCAATGCCGTAGACATACAACATATAAGACAGACACAGAGGCAATTTAATATTCCCTCAGGGTTGAGAAGAACAGGATACATTTATTTATTTATTTATTTGCAGTATTTCTATTCCGCCCTTCTCACCCCGCAGGGGACTCAGGGCAGATCACAATGCCACATATACAGGCAAACATTCAATGCCATAGACATACAACATATAAAACAGACACAGAGGCAATTTAACATTCCCTCAGGGTTGAGAAGTACAGGATACATTTATTTATTTATTTATTTATTTATTTGCAGTATTTATATTCCGCCCTTCTCACCCCGCAGGGGACTCAGGGCGGATCACAATGCCACATATACAGGCATACATTCATTGCTGTAGACATACAACATATAAGACAGACACAGAGGCAATTTAACATTCCCTCGCGGTTGAGAAGTACAGGATACATTTATTTATTTATTTATTTATTTATTTATTTATTTATTTATTTGCAGTATTTATATTCCGCCCCTTCTCAGGGCGGATCACCGCATATACAGGCAAACACTCAAGACAGGGCGGATCACAATGCACATATACAGGCAAACATTCAATGCTGTAGACATACAAGACAGACACAGAGGCAATTTAATATTCCTTCGGGGTTGAGAAGTACAGGATACATTTCTTTCTTTATTTATTTATTTATTTATTTGCAGTATTTATATTCCGCCCTTCTCACCTTGCAGGGGACTCAGGGCGGATCACAATGCACATATACATGCAAACATTCAATGCCATAGACATACAAGATACAAGACAGACACAGAGGCAATTTAACATTCCCTCGGGGTTGAGAAGTACAGGATAAATTTATTTATTTATTTATTTACTTGCAGTATTTATATTCCGCCCTTCTCTCCCCGCAGGTGACTCAGGGCGGATCACAATGCACATATACATGCAAACATTCAATGCCATAGACATACAACATATATAGATAGACAACGAGCTACACAATTGGTCGAGAGCTCACCCCGACCCGGGCAGGCCTCGAACTCATGACCTTCTGGTCAGTAGAGATCTTATGCAGCTGACTCCCAGCCAGCTGCTTCACATTCCCGGTGCATTTGATCAGTGATTCTCAACCTTCCCAATGTCACGACCCCTTAATAGTGTTCCCCATGTTGTGGTGACCCCCAACCATAACATTATTTTCATTGCTACTTCATAACTGTCATTTTCCCAATTCACTGTTATGAATTGCCATGTAAATATCTGATATGCAAGGTGTATTTTCATTCACTCCAACAAATACCCAATACACCTAAATCTGAATCCCCTCCAGGGATTTATTTTGGGAGTTGTAGTTGCTGCGATTTTATAGTTCACCTACAATCAAAGAGTATTCGGAACTCGACCAACGATGGAATTGAACCAAACTTGGCACACAGAACTCCCATGACCAACAGAAAATACTGGAAAGGGTTTGGTGGGCATTCTTTGTAGCTGTTTGATGCCTGGAATAACCCTTACCTGCCTTGACCAGAGCTCTGAGTAGATTGGACTGAAAGCAGTGCTGAGCGGTGGCCAAAGTTCCTGTTTGTTCTCTGTCCTTAGCCTTCCTGCTCACTTCCATGGCTCATCCAAGCTCCATGGCTCATCTGGGAGAGACCATTGGGCTAATATTTCAGTGCTAATACACCACTCCTAGTCTGTGATTAGGAGAAAACTTGAATTTCCCCAGAGGCAGGGCCTCCGATTTAAGTAGGATGTGAAAACCCCTCCATCTCCATCTTCTTGAGTTCTTTGTATTCCCACCTCCATTTTCATTCAATGCCTGTTTCCCCTCCTTAGCTGAAATTGGCTCAATTTCTAAAATATTTTCTAATGTGCTTCATTTACGTGTCTGCGTGGCTCTCCAAACATGCGCATTTTAGTAAGCTGTACTTTTATTTTTTTCAAAAGAGAAGAAAACCTTGCAAATGCTGGGGAAACAACTTGTATATTTGCACACAACGGATCAAGGGAAGCACAAATATTCTGCCTTTATTGAGTCTGTGAAGTCCAACCATTTTTCTATATGTCTGTGATTACGTATAACCCATGGAACTGATGTTAAACAAAGGAAAGGCCCGAGTTTTATTTCAAACTAGCATGGGTACTCAGTGGTTTTTAATTAAAATTGTACAGAATGCACAAGGTTGTAGGTGAACTACAACTCCCATCATGCCAGGTTAACTCCGAGAAACTCCATCAGTACTTGAAGTTTGTTATGTTGGGGAAGTTTGCTCTAGATGCCTCATCGGTGGGGTTCCGTGTGCTCACTTTCTGTAGGGTAAACTACAACTCCCACTATGGTGAATTAGTCCCCTTAATGTGCCCCAAAGGTGCACATTAATGTGCCCCAAAGGTGAACACAGATGGGGTTTGGGGAAAATAGACCTTGACATTTGGGAGTGACAGTTTCTGGGATTTATAGTTAACACACAATCAAAGAGCATCCTGAACTCTTGCAACAATGGAATTGAACCAAACTTGACATATTGAACTCTCATTACCAACAGAAAGTACTGAAAGGGTTTGCTTGGGAATTGACCTTGAGTTTGGAAGCTGTAGTTCACCTACACCCAGAGAGCACTGTGGACTCAAACAATGTTATGTTATGTTGTTGTTTGCTTTCTATCCAGAATCACAACGTTGGAAGGAAGCTCACCGCTTTAAGGTCCCTAAAACAGGCATGGGAAAACTTTGTCCCTCTGGGTGCTTTGGACTCCAACTCCCACCATTCCTAACAGCCTGAGGCCCTTTCCTGCTTAAGTGGCTGAGGGGGGGGGAGGAAAAGGGCCTGAGGCTGCTAGGAATGGTGGGAGTTGGAGTCCAAAACACCTGGAAGGTCCAAGTTTGCCCATGCCAGCTTTCGACAGATACCTCTTCTTCCCCCTTCCCCCTTCGCGCCCTTTCTTCCCCCTCCTGCCCAACACTTACTTTTTCTTCTACACTGCTGCTTCTGCCGCCATTTTGATCCAAGGGGGCAGCGTGAGCATGTTCAGGAGGGGAGGGGGGAGGGAGGAAGACGTGACCCATGCAGGCGCTATTGCGCAGACTCACCCCAGAGCAAAGCGAGGCAAAGCGAGCAGAGTGAGGCTGGGAAGAAGGAAGCCCGAGTGGAGAAGAAAAAGTGTTCGGCAGGAGGGGGAAGAAAGGGGATTGGAGGTTCCCATTTCCCATGGCACACCTAGGGTTGCCACTTTTTGGTATAAGAAATAAGGGACATTTACCTTAAAATACGGGATTTTTCACAAAAATAAGGGACACTTCATAAAAACTTGAAAATCAAACCTTAGGCAATCCTTTTGATGCAGCCTTGGCTTTTTCAGCTGCGGCATCACACTGTTGACTGGTCTTTAGACTGGGGTCTAACAGAAGACTCCTTTCGCATGCATTCAGGGCAATATCATCTACTTAGGCCATTCTGCAAGGAGGCACATACCAAGCCCTCCCGACAGATGTCCGTCTGGCTCAAAAGCCCTCCAGAGACCCCCACCCGCCCCTCAGCCCTGGTGTGGCTGTGATTTGTGTACCTGGCAGGGGGCCAGCTTCCTTCCTCTCCCAGCGGTCAACGGTGAAGGCGGCCCCGTGGTCGAGGTGGGCGAGGGCACAGCAGACCTGGCTCTAGGACTCCATGGTCAGCAGCTCCATGCGGACCCGCATCTCCCCACAACGCGCCTGCAGCTCCCTCAGACCGCTCACCGGCAGCGCTATGAAGACTGGCAGGCCCCCTTCTCCCTCTTCTTTTTCCTCCTCCTCCTTCTCCGCCCCCCAGGAGCAAGGGCTCCTGGGAAATGGAGTCCCGCCCAAAAGGGCCGTGCGCGCCTCTCAATCAAGAAGAGGCAGCCTTGGACTACAATTCCCAGCCACGTGCGGGGAGGCGAGAGGAAACGGGAGGAGCCAAAAGAGGTAGCAGGATGGAGGAGGAGGAAGATGGAAGTATGTGTGTATATGTACTGGCTCAGCCTCGCTTCCTGCTGCCACCTGTCCTGTCAATACAGGAGCTGAAAATAAGGGACAGGAGCTGAAAATAAGGGACACGAAATTTGGGGCCGAAATAAGGGACGTCCCTTAGAATAAGGGACATATGGCAACCCTAGGCACACCTGATGATTGTTCACGACACACTAGTGTGCCACAGCACACTGGTTGGGAAACACTGCCGTAGGCACACAACATATATAGACAGACACTCAGAGGCTTTTTAACATTCCAGCTTCTGGCCACCAGGGGAGCCGTTGCTTCCTCATTCTTTGCATACTTCCTGGAGATTTTTATGGCCTCGTAAATCAGTTAAATACTCTTGGATGTAGTTGGTTTGGCTCTGGGGACTTGAATTCATTTAGAGCAGCCAGGTATTCCTGGATGACTTGTTTCCCTATATGGGGAAGTCCTTCCAATATCTATCTATCTGTATCTATCTATCTATTTATCTTTGCTTGTGGTGTCCACAAAAGGCAATGTGTTGGGATGGAGAAGAGCTGCATGAAAGCGGAATGGGCAAAGGAGGGGGAATTCTTTTCCTTTCTATACTGATTGGCAATAAAATTGACTGATGGTCGACCATAGCCCAGTCCTTTGTTCAATTCGGCTCAGATTACAGAGCCTATTAGTTGGAGTTACAGCCTATTTAAGAGCAGTGCTTACCAGTAATAGGGCCAAATGATTTTGGAAAGTTCAGATTTACTGGGCTCCCTGCAGGAATGAATGCGCGGCATGGAACATATTGCTATCGAGCCGGAGCAAAGCCGCCTCGGCGGGGTCCCGGGGAGTTGTGTGTGCTTCGTGAGAGCCGCACAGTGAGCAGAATGAGAGATCTGATAGATTTCTGGCTCAAGGGCAGGCTACAACTTCAGAGTTCATCACACCAGTGGCATCAGGCTAAAATGAGGGCCGCACCAGCAGGGACAGCATTTGTGTTTGAGACGAGAAACTCAGTTGGCTTAAATTTGACTGCCTTTCGCTACATATCTCAGGCAATCTATTGTGTTGCTGGTTTTCTGACTGCATCTAGGTCTGGGAGCCATCATGTTTATTTATTTATTTATTATTTAAACTTGAACCATCATATTTATTTATTAATTATTTAAACTTGTTAGTCGCCACTCCCATATGGCTCGGGGCGACTTACAGAGTTCACGTTCACTGGGCAGACCAGTAAGAACGATACAACAACAACACACAATAGAAAGAAAAACAATACATTAATAAATACTTACGACGATTAGATGTTATAGGGCTGTCTTTCCTGGGGCCTTAGGCTCCTCATTTCATTTGTCTCTAAGACTAGACAAGTCAGATCTAGTCCACATCCCAAAGCTTACACCCCAGAAAGTTCGCGTGTGAAATCTCCTGTGCTTCCTCTTCCTTTTGCAGGGATCGCTGTTTCTTTCGTAGAGATCACGCTTGTTGTCAACAGTAGGGGCGGTTTTATGGCTTTGTGGGTCATCTGTCTCTATGTTCCGAGGAAAAGCTCGGAGGCCTTCCGGGTGCTCTCGCAGGGGGTGGGGGGTCGAGCATGGAACTTGGCCCAACTTCCTGTTCTGCTTCCGCCTCCTGCGGCGCTTGCTCCCACGTGTCCATTCTTTCTGCTTGGCCTCCAAGAGGGATGAAGACATCTAGTCTTCTTCAGCGTTCCCAAGGCCACCGGCCATCTTGGTCGCCACACCAAGCCCCCCACCCCCCCCATGGGGGGCCGCGGCGCCATGGCTGCCGCTCTCCAGGGCAGGGCAGGACTCAGGAGATCTCCAGCAAATCCCGTTCCAGCCAGGAACGCTCACCCTCCAGCAGGAGCTGGGGGACGTCGCCAGAGTCTCTCCCCATCGACCATGCTCATCCCTCCAATCGGTAGCAGGCAGGTGCATCAAAAAGACAACCACCCTTGGGAAAGCGAGCCATCGGGAGTGGAGGGCAAGGGCCAACTGTCAACAAGCTGACCCTCACGGCCTCCATGTTCGTCCCCCGCTCTGTAGTGGCTCCCGTCACTGGTCCCTTGGCAGTTCTCTCCACAGTCTCCACAGGGGTCTCCTCCGCACCATCCGGCTCCGTCACCGCGGGCCTCTCCGTCAGGAGGTCCCAAGAGTGATCCCAGGTTAGATCGGGGGTCTTTGATATGGTTCTCCGGGCCATGTTCAGGCTGAAGGCGCTGGGGGTGGTTTCAGCGAGGGATCAGTTCCCTCAGCAATTTGCCGAAATTCTCGCAGCATCTCACCAGGTGCTCCTATTTGCTACGTAGTATGTCCAAAGTGAGCTGATCGATCCCTTTCCGGAGTATCTTGGGCCAGGGTATCTCAGGCTCTAGTCTCAGTTGGTCTCGAGTTCCAGATTTGGACGATCTCGTCGAATTCACCTGGCTAAGTGTAATCTGATTCATCTCTCTCATCTTGGACCTTAGGATCCTGGCTGTTGAGGCAGTCATGGGCCGTAAGACCCAGTGGCCGCTTGGTGTATTTCTCATTGGTTCCGTAGTCGCTCTAAGGTCGGGCTCAGGCTGTAACCTCGGCATCTCTTGGAGCCATGGGTTTAGCTGCAGTGTCATCTCAGATTGTAGTTGACTGGGTTGCCGGGGATCAACATCAACCACCTCCCCCTGCATCCTTCTGGCTGACTTTGGTCTCAGGCAGGGTCCCGGGGGCAAGAACAGGCAGCCTCGGACAGAGTGGACTTACAAGTTGCTCTTGTCCCGGTGCCATCTTGCTAGGTTCTGAAAATATTTGGGATGGGAATTTTCGTAGCAGCAAATCACACAGAATTTTAATAGAACCCAGCAAAGATTTCATTCAAAATGTCCTAAGCGTGCAGTGTAAGACAGCATTTCTCAACCTGGGGCTGGGGACCCCTGGGAAGGTTGCGAGGGGATGTCAGAGGGGTCACCAAAGACCGTCAGAAAACATCCTCCCACCTCCTACCAAGGATTTGGTGGAATCCTCCCACCAAAAGCTCTCCTCCACTGAGATTGGCTGGGCTCTCAGCCAAGGGGAGGGCTGTTTCTGAGATGCCAAGTGGGGAGGGGAGAGCAGGCGTGCTCAGCGTATGGCAGCGTGTTGCGCAAGTGCGGGAGGGGAGAGTGTATGAGGCTGGAGGGAGGCTCATGCCAGAGAGTCCCTTCAAGGCATGAGGGTTCTGTGTGGTCCAATTCTATCGTTGGTAAGGTTCAGAATGCTCTTTGATTGTAGGTGAACTATAAATCTCAGTAACGACAACTCCCAAATGTCAAGGTCTGTTTTCCCAGAACTCCATCTGTGTTTACATTTGGGCATATTAAATATTCATGCCAAGTTTGGTCCAGATCCATCATTGTTTGAGTCCACAGTGCTCTCTGGATGTAGGTGAACTACAACTCCAAAACTCAAGGCCTACCAAACCTTTCTAGTATTTTCTGTGGGGAAAAGGGTCTTTGAGTCCATGAGAGAAAGAGTCCATTGAGCTGAAGAAAGTGGCTGTTTGGGGCAAAAAGTCCATAGTTGTCCCTTTGTGCGGGGCCAACAGTGCAGGAAGGCTTGGCGAGGCCAGCAAAGAGTCCATTGAGGGAAAAGAGTCTCTGTTAGTGTCCAAAAGAGAGTTTCCGGTACTTAGGAAACCAGAAACCCCGCAATCTGTACTTGGAAGCTATGCATCCCAGGCTGAGCCGCCCCGGATCCAAGAGAGGGTGGCCCTGCCAAAGTCCCATGGTTCTTGGATAAATATACAATCCAAATTGTCCTCCATTTTCTTTGTTTGTGAAACAATGTGGCAGAGGAGAGTGATACAAAGGCATTGCAGAGGGAAACTGATGTTGCTATTTTTGAAAAGGGTGCTTACTTACTCTGTTGATGGCTACAATGTATGAGGGGAACTTTAGCACAGGCAGAGGCAGATGGAAAAAGAAGAAAAAAAGGGGCTATCTTGCTGGTCTTAGTTCTTATGCAACCTGGCCCAAGTGGCAGGGGACTGTGGAACTCCCTGCTGCAGGATTCTCAATTAGCCTTTGTTTTCTTCGACTCCAAGAACAGTTTACGAGGCTGGGTATGTTTAGCTTGGAGACAAGAAGACTGAGAGGGGACATGGTCTATTTAGCTTGGTTGTCCTTGCAGCTCTCACTAACAAGTAGCAGAATTGTTGTCCTAAGTCGCCAAGAGATTAATGCATTTACGGACCCCTGTAAGAGGCTGTTAACTGTCCCTGACAGAGACGTAAAGGATGTATTAATTTAGATCTGAGGTTCTATTAAATTACTCAGCAAGAAACGGCATGGCTCTCCTTGTCTGGGACAGAAATTAATGTAGGTTATTAGAGCCTTGCATTTACGTGAAGGAACTAAAAGCTTTGCAAAATGATAGTGGGTGGGAAGGATTCAAAGGGGGGGGGGAGTGTTGGAGCCACCCGGTTACCTTGACAAATCCGCAGCGCTTCCTACTATGCTGCCATAGAAAAAGGCACACTCTCCCGCAGTCTCCCCTCCCTCCCAGTTCCTCTTTCCTAATCAGATTAGTAACAAATAAAATTAAACCATTAAGGCAATTAAGTAATTCTTAGTTAACATATGATCAGTCACTTGCATGCAAATGTTCTCACTGCCTTTCTGTTTAAAGAGCTGATCAAAAGCAATTCCAAGTTTCCCGGGAGTTCTTTGTTTCCTTGCAAACTTACCAGTTGCAATCCGTCTTCCTTGGAAAAGGTTTGCTTCAACCAGTGTTTCTCAACCTTCCAAATGGTGGTGACCCCCAACCGTAACATTATTTTTGCTGCTACTTCATACGTGTAATTTTGCTACTGTTATGAATCATATTAATAAATATCTGATATGCAAGATGGATTTTCATTCTCTCGACCAAATTTGGCACAAATGCCCAGTACATCCAAATTTGAAAACCGGTGTAGTTGATTTTATCATTTGGGAGTTGTAGTTTATGGGATTTATCGTTCACCTACAATCAAAGAGCATTCAGAACTACACCAACGATGGAATTGAACTAAACTAGGCACACAGAACTCCCAGGAACAACAGAAAGTACTGAAAGGGTTTGCTTGGGAATTGACCTTGAGTTTTGTAGTTGTAGTTCACCTACATCCAGAGAGCACTGTGGACTCAAACAATGATGGATATGGACCAAACTTGGCACGAATACTCAATATGCCCAAATGTGAACACTGGTGGAGTTTGGTAAAATAGACCTTGACATTGGGGAGTTGTAGTTGCTGGGATTTATAGTCAGCCTGAAGAAAACGGAAGTCCTCTACCAGCCCGCACCACAGGAAGAACACCATTATCCCCACGTCAGCATAGACAAATCTGTGCTTAAGTCCGTTCAGCAGTTCACCTACCTGGGAAGCATCATCTCTTCAGACGCCAAGATTGACAAAGAGATAGATCACAGATTAGCAAAGGCATAGAGTGCATTTGTAAGGCTTCACAAAAGAGTCTGGAGTAGTGGTTCCCAAACAATTTTGGCATACCGCGCCATTTCCGGAAAAAATATTACTCAGTGCCCCCCCTAGAAATTAATTTTTAAATTTTTAATAGCAATTAAACAGATATATATCACAAGCACCTGAGGCAAAACACCAAAATCAGTGTGTACAGAGCTATCGTACTGTCTATTCTCCTCTATGGGTCTGAAACATGGGTCACCTATCGCCAACACCTACGACTCCTCGAATGCGTTCATCAGCGCTGTCTTCACACAATCCTAAATATACACTGGACCAACTATGTGACGAATGTTGCTATCCTTGAGCAAGCAGGGATCACCAGCATTGAGGCCATGCTATTGAGAACACAGCTGCACTGGGCAGGGCACGTCTCTAGGATGGAGGAACACCGCCTCCCAAAGATACTACTCTACGGTGAACTCACCACGGGTCAGCGCAAGAGAGGCGCCCCCAAAAACAGATATAAGGACTCCCTGAAACAACATCTCAGGCTCGGCCTGATTGATCACCAACAATGGTCCACCCTGGCCTCACATTGGGAGGCATGGAGACGCACTATCCACAATGCTGATGCCTCTTTCGAGAAGACATGCCGAACGGGTCTCGAAGAGAAATGACAACGCAGAAAGAATCGTAACTTGGAAATAACATCACCCAATGAGACTTTCTGCTGTGCTTTCTGCAACCAAACTTGCCTATCTCGGATTGGCCTTCTTAATCATCAACGCGCTTGTAGAAAGTGTGGGATGAGTCCTTCCTGAATCTTTGTTCGTAAAGAAAAGCCATGAATGAACAGTCAACGAGTATTGTGAAATGCACCAATGATAGAATTGGGACAAATTTCCCACACAGGACCCTCATGCATTGAATGGACTCGGTGACATGAGCCTCTCTCTAGCCTCACATGCTCTCCCTCGCCCACAGATGTGCACCACGCTGTCATGCGCTGAGCACACCTGCTCTCCCTTCCCTGCTTGGAATCTCAGAAACACCCCTCCCCTTGGCTGAGAGAACTGCCAATCACAGTGGAGGAGAGCTACTGGTGGGAGGATTCGCCATCTGTTTCCAAAAAGGAAGAGAAGGACAGGCGGAGAGCAGCTTTCTCTGCCAAAGGGGTTCCTAAGACCATCAGAAATACAGTAGAGTCTCGCTTATCTGACATAAACGGGCCGGCAGAATGTTGGATAAATGAAAATGTCGGATAATACGGAGTCTCCTACTGTTACACATCCAACATGGCGCTAGACACCTAGAATACTAACAACAGGGACTGAAAGGGTTAAGGCAAGGCAACACCCCAAGGCTAGAGTGGCCCAACAGGAAATGCCCAGATGCAGAAGAGGAGCATGGAAATCAGAGGGAAGGAGGGAGGACGCTTCCACTTCTGGTCCTGCCCCTTTTCCCCCCTTTCATATCTCCTCTTCCCCACCCCCCTTCTCTTGCCTTTTTCATCATCATCATCATCATCATGGATCTCCGTCTTTGCCGGATTTACTTTTAGCTGGCACGCAACCATTTCGTCACCGCTTCCAGACATAAGATAAAGTTGTCCGGTATTGCGGAGATCCCAGGCTCCAGGCGCAGAATTTCACTTATTAGGAATGGAGAAAGAGTTGGGAAGCGCTCCTTTAATTAAAGGGGAAATGTCGGAGGAAAAGGAGAGCGTTGGATAAGAGCGTTGGATAAGACGGGATGTCGGATAAGCGAAGACTCTACTATATATGTTTTCTGATGGTCTTTGATGACCCCTCTGAAACAGCCTCGTGACCCTCCCCAAGGATCCCGACCCCCAGTTTGAGAAACACTGTGTTAAACTAAAATCACTGCTGTTGTTGTGAGCTGAATTAATCTGTGTATATTGCCTTGAGGTTATGTTGTAGTAGAATGGTGCAACCAAATGCATTCATTTCAGTATGAGTCTGTCTGCACGCTGCTTGAAATATAAATGCCACAAACATCCCTTCTTTCAAAAAAAATATTGGTTGCAGTAAATATTATTTGGGAAAATTAAAGATACGGTTTTACATCACGGCTTTAAAAGCTCCCCATGAAAAAGGCATTTCTCGTTTTGATCGCTGCCATTTCCTTCCCATTTGTTTGCAAAGTGACTGAGCTACTGCAAGGGGGGGAAAGAGAGGAAGGAAGGCAAGGGAAAAAAGAAAAGAGAATGGCAATTATAATTTATTATGCAGTAATTGTTACGTAAATGTTTTTGAATAAGCAAAGATCACATCTGTTTAGGAATGGGTTCTGTACGGAGAGAATTCCCTTTGAAATGGAAGCGGCGTTCTCAAATTCTCTAACTGTACACATAAAACAACATATTTATTTCCCCACTGAGTCCATTACATTCCCAAGTCAAACGGCATCTTATTTTCCCTTCCCATGTTAAAGCCTTTGATTTAATGGAGGTTTTAACTACTAGTTCTTCGGGGAATTTTCAGTAGGCTCTGCACAGATTAGGTTATTGGAAAGTATAGTTATTTGCTTGTAAAGTGGCAGTTCCGTGTCAAAATTGATTTTCTCTGGTGCTGCAACCGTAAGACAGATAAGCCTCTGCTTTGCATCCAAAATAATACGCTCTCCCTCTGCCTGGATAGCCCCCGTCCCAGTTTCCTTCTTCCTGTGCTTCATTTACAGAGATGTTTGCAACAGCATCATGGTAGCCTTTCAGAATAACAATGCCGTGGTTGGGATCTCCTTGGGCTTCCTCACCCTTGGCCACTCGACTTAAGTCCTTCAAAAGACACAGGAGGGGGTCCGATTTTGCGTCCTAGTTTATAGTCCTCTGACTGATATGTTTCCATAGGACGGTCCTCTCCTGAATGTTGTCCTTCACTTAAAATGCCCTCCAATTCTGAGATGATTTCAAGATAGAGCCATCAGAAGAAGGGAGCATTTGATGGAAGTTGATGGACCTTTGATTGACTTCAATAGAAGCATTTCATGGACCTTTGAATGGCTTTGATGGAAGCATTTGATGGACCTTTGATTGACTTTAGTGGAAGCATTTCGTGGACCTTTGATAGAAGTTGATGGAAGCATTTGATGGACTTTGATTGACTTCAGTGGAAGCATTTCGTGGACCTTTGAGATAAGTTGATAGACCTTTGATGGAAGTTGATGGAAGCATATGATAGAAGTTTGATGGAATTTGATGGAACTATTTGATGGACCTTTTATTTACTTTGATGGAACCATTTGATAGACTTTCGATGGAAGTTGATGGAAGCATTTCGTGGACCTTTGATAGAAGTTGATGGAAGCATTTGATGGACTTTGATTGACTTCAGTGGAAGCATTTCGTGGACCTTTGATAGAAGTTGATGGAAGCATTTGATGGACTTTGATTGACTTCAGTGGAAGCATTTCGTGGACCTTTGATAGAAGTTGATGGACCTTTGATTGACTTCAGTAGAAGCATTTCATGGACCTGTGATAGAAGTTGATGGAAACATTTGATGGACCTTTGAATGACTTTGATGGCAGCATTTGATAGACCTTTGATGGAAGTTGATGGAAGCATATGATAGAAGTTTGATGGAATTTGATGGAACTATTTGATGGACCTTTTATTTACTTTGATGGAACCATTTGATAGACTTTCGATGGAAGTTAGTGGAAGCATATGATGGACCTTTGATTGACTTTGATGGAAGCATTTCATGGACCTTTGAATGGCTTTGATAGAAGCATTTATTTATTCATTTATTTATTTATTCAATCTTCTATACCGCTGCTCCCTGCAGGTTCAGGGCGGTTTACACAACAATTGGTTAAAATACACATAAAAGCACATTAAAATACACAGGTTACATAAAATGCAGTTAAGACATTTGATCACATGAGGACATCCGGGATCTGGAGGCTTAATTAAAGGCAAGTTTAAACAGAGTTGTTTTACATGCCCTCCGGAAAGGAACTAACTCCGTGATGGCACGAGCCTCATCCGGCAATGCATTCCATAATGCCGGGGCCACTGCGGAGAAAGCTCGTTGTCTTGTCGTGGAGAGATGACAGGAGCGGACTGATGGAACTGTCAGGAGATTTTGTTCTACTGAGCGAAGTGATCTCGGGGGAACATACGGGGTAAGGTGGTCCCTCAGGTACACTGGCCCTAGACCATGCAAGGCCTTAAAGGTCAGAACCAGCACCTTGAAAACAATCCGGTACTCAATTGGTAGCCAGTGCAATTGCTGTAAGATGGGAGTGATATGCTCTCTTACTGGTGCTCCCACCAGTAATCGAGCGGCAGCATTTTGCACCAGCTTGAGTTTTCGGATTGTCGACAAGGGAAGGCCAATGTAGAGGCTGTTACAGTAGTCTAGCCTCGAGATGACCATCGCCTGGATTACCGTGGCCAGGTCATCCCTGGATAGGTAAGGAGCCAGTCGCCTAGCCTGTCGAAGATGGAAAAATACTATTCTGCTAACTGTGGAGACCTGGGTCTCCATGGATAGCAGTGGGTCCAATTGGACCCCCAGACTTTTTACCAAGGGTGACGGGCTTAATTGCTCGCCATCCAGGGTAGGCAACCGGTACTCACCCATACCAGGGCGACCCAACCACAGGATCTCCGTCTTCGATGGATTCACCTTCAGCCGGCTGGAGCGCAGCCATCCAGTCACGGCTTCAAGGCATTGATGGAAACAATCGGGTACGGTGTCCAGCCTGCCATCCATTCTCAGCACCAGCTGGGTGTCATCAGCATACTGATAACACTCCAGACCAAAATCACGAACCAGCTGGACCAGCGGACGCATGTAGATGTTAAACAATTTGATGGACCTTTGATTGACTTCAGTGGAAGCATTTCGTGGACCTTTGATAGAAGTTGATGGAAGCATTTGATGGACTTCGATTGACTTCAATAGAAGCATTTTGTGGACCTTTGATAGAAGTTGACGGAAATATTTGATGGACCTTTGAATGACTTTGATGGCAGCATTTGATAGACCTTTGATAGAAGTTGATAGACCTTTGATGGAAGTTGATGGGAGCATATGATGGAATTTGATGGAACCATTTGATGGACCTTTGATTTACTTTGATGGAACCATTTGATAGACTTTTGATGGAAGTTGATGGAGGCATATGATGGACCTTTGATTGACTTTGATGGAAGCATTTCATGGGCCTTTGAATGGCTTTGATAGACCTTTGAGGGAAGTTGATGGAACCATTTGGTGGACCTTTGATTGACTTGGTCAATTTTAGATTCCGGTTGGTTGTTTGGGGGACTGATTCAGAAAATTGTATTGGATATGCCACAACATTTCTCTTTTCTGACACAGAACATAAGCCATCCAGTAGTCACCATTTGCTTGCCCACATTAAAACCATATTTAATAATCTAGAACTGATGAGGTAGTAGTAATTTTTTATGGATGGTCAGCTTCTCCCTTCCCAACATCCCTGTTGCCTTGGCACTATAAGAGGATTTCATGAGACCAGTCACTCTCAGTGTCACGTGGTTTGAGGCAATGGTGTAGTAATGGTGAGACCGTGGACCATTTTTTTGTTCTTGGGGACGACTGGTGATCCACGGACCACAGGTTGGGAACCAATGGTTTAGAGCAGGGCTGCCCAGGAAGTCAATCACGATCGACCAATTGATCCCGGAACTGAAGGAGGTCGATCCCAGCCGGATGGGGCGCTTCTCAGAGGGGGGCAGAGCCAGGCCGTGCCAAGACTTGCCCCCTCCCCCGGCTTCAGCACTCCCAGCAGCTTCTCCAGGCTTGAGGATGGCAATGTCAAGCCAGTGGCGGCATAGCTAGCACAAGGTTGGCTTGGCATTGCCATCCTCAAGCCTGAAGAAGCTGCTGGGAGCTCCAAAGCCAGAGTGGAGGGGGAGGGGCTTGGCACGGCCTGGCTCCACCCCCTCTGGCTTTCGTTCTAACAGCAGCTTCTCCAGGTCACTTCCGGAGGAGGCAGAGAGCTTCCGGAGAGGAGCGTTGGGCTTTGTTTTCCTCTCAGCTGGCTCAGGATTCCTTTGGGCTCTGGGACCGAGGCAGCTCCAGCGCCTCCTCCCTTCTTCCTCTCCTGGCCTGGGCTCTGCCTCGGCCTCTCCTGCTCTTAGGCCTTCTTCCTTCGGAAGGGAGCGGCCTGCCCCTGCGCCTCCCTCCCTACCTTAGGGAAACCCAGGTGAGCAGTGGCCTTGAAGCACTGGGTGGTGATGATAGGGCTGCGTCGGCCCAGGCGACCAAGTCCTAAGCACACAAGGCAGGATATCTTATGTTGTGTTCATTGAAACAGGCCCAGGTTTCACACTGAGTGTATAAATACATTTAAAAACATATTAACTATATGTATTACTGTGTTAGAGTGTCATTTTGTGTCATTTTGTTTGGTGGTGTGCCCCAGGATTTTGTAAATGTAAAAAATGTGCCGTGGCTCTAAAAAGGTTGGGAAACACTGGTGTAGGGCACAGACAGCCCGTGATAATGCGGCATGTCTCATTAAGAGCCACACCCACTGTTTTGACGTGGTGAGAGGTGTTCCACATTGGGCATGCATACTCAGCATAGCGCAAGGGCAGATGTCTTCACTGTATCTGGTTGTAATCCCCTGGGGAGCTTTAGTTTCTGATACAGTATATATGCCATCCAGTAGTGGCCGTCGGCTAGCCCTCAGAAAACCATATTTAATAATCTAGAGCCGTGGCCCACAAGTTGGGAACCACTGCTTTAGATATTCTTCCAACCATCTTGCATTAAATGCAAACAGTAAATGTAAGCCTTTGAAGACTGTTCGGAAGCTGCAACTAGTCCAACGGACAGCAGCCAGGTTGATAACAGGAGCGCCATTCAGAGAGCGTACAACTCCTCTGTTGTGCCAGCTCCACTGGCTACCAGTTTGCTACCGGGCACAATTCAAAGTGCTGGCTTTAGCCTTTAAAGCCCTAAACGGTTCGGGTCCAACTTACCTGTCCGAATGCATCTCTCCCTATGAACCATCGAGATGTTTAAGATCACCTGGAGAGGCCCTGCTCGGTCCCGCCTTCTTCGCAGGCGCAACTGGCGGGGACGAGAGACAGGGCCTTTTCAGTGGTGGCTCCTCGGCTTTGGAACGCCCTCCCTAAAGACATCAGATCGTCCCCCTCCCTCCTGACATTTCGCAAGAAAGTCAAGACCTGGTTATTTGAGCAGGCATTTGTTGATGAAATATAAGGCTTAATTGGATATAAGTAACGATGACGATGTAATGGAAACTGATTGCAACATGACGCTGAGGCTGCAATTGTATGTTTTTAATTGTTAAATTGTTATTATATGTTTTTTTTTGGTGGGGGGGGGGGTTGACTTGTTGCTGTGTTGTATTGAGGGCAGAGACTGCCTGTGTAAACTGCCCCAAGTCGCCTTCGGGCTGAGAGGGGCGGTATAGAAACGTGACAAATAAATAAATAAATAAATAAGCCTGGTCAAGCGGCTGTATACTGGCACGACCATTTGACTCACCACCTATTGTATAAAGAAGTACAGCACAGTCAGCAGACGGCATGGAAGCTAACAGTTTAAATCCACACTGGAATAATCTGCCAGACTTTCCAATCAGTCATTGACTGGTAATCTGCTAGGTTTAGACATTTCATCCTATTAAATGTAATACCTGCTTAATCTCGGCTGCTATCAGGCAGGAAGGGGGACCAGTTAAAATCAGCCTTCACACATGAAGCAGCTAGATATATGGTTTTAAATGTTACATGTTATATTGTGTATTCCGCACATGAAGAACCTAAAAAAGAATTTATTTATTTATTTATTATATCTGGGGTACAGTTGTAATGTTTGTTTGTTTTTTAAAAAAAACCACACACACACAAAATTTAAAAACTTGTCATTATACCAAATGTCCTTTGACCAGTAGCTGACCACTTGGAATGCCTCTGGTGTCACTGTGAGAAGGTCCTCCATTGTGCATGTGGCAGGGCTCAGGCTGTATTGCAGTAGGCTCAGGCTGTATTGCAGTATTGCACTAGTGTGCCATGAGCGATCATCAGGTGTGCCATGGGAAAATGGAGCCTCCAATCCCCTTCCTTCCCCCTCCTGCCAAACACTTTTTCTTCTCCACTCGGGCTCCCTTCTTCCCAGCCTCGCTCTGCTCACTTTGCCTCGCTTTGCTCTGGGGCGAGTCTGCTCAGTAGCGCCTGCATGGGTCAGGACTTCCTCCTCCCCCTCCCTCCTGAACACGCCACGCTGCCCCTCGGATCAAAATGGCGGCAGAAGCGGCAGTGTAGAAGAAAAGGTAAGTGTTCAGCAGGGGGGGGAAAGCGTGAAGGATAAGGGGAGGAAGAGGTCTCTGCAGCTGGCATGGGCAAACTTGGACCTTCCAGGTGTTTTGGACTCCAACTCCCACCATTCCTAACAGCCTCAGGCCCTTTTCCTTCCCCCCTCAGCCACTTAAGCAGGAAAGGGCCTCAGGCTGTTAGGAATGGTGGGAGTTGAAGTCCAAAGCACCCAGAGGGCCGAAGTTTTCCCATGCCTGTTTTAGGGACCTTCAAGTGGTGAGCCTCCTTCCAACATTGTGATTCTGGATAGAAAACAAACAACAACATAACATAACATTGTTTGAGTCCACAGTGCTCTCTGGGTGTAGGTAAACTACAACATCCAAACTCAAGGTCAATTCCTAAGCAAACCCTTTCAGTATTTCTGTTGGTAATGAGAGATCATTATGCCAACTTTGGTTCAATTCAATTGTTGCAAGAGTTCAGGATGCTCTTTGATTGTGTGTTAACTATAAATCCCAGAAACTGTAACTCCCAAATGTCAAGGTCTATTTGCGTTCACATTTGGGCATATTGAGTATTCATGCCAAGTTTGTTCCTGATCCAACATTGTTTCAGTCCACAGTGCTCTCTGGATATAGGTGAACTACAACTCCAAAACTCAAGGTCAATGCCCACCAAACTCTTATAGCATTTTCTCTTGGTTATGGGAGTTCTGTGTGAGAAGTTTGTGTCTTTCTGCCATTCCTGCCATCTATGTTGTGTTCATCGAAACAGGCCCAGGTTTCACACTGAGTGTATAAATACATTTAAAAACATATTAACTATATGTATTACTGTGTTAGAGTGTCATTTTGTGTCATTTTAAGAACATAAGAACATAAGAAGAGCCATGCTGAATCGGGCCTCAGCCCATCTAGTCCAGCATTCTGTGTCACACAGTGGCCCACCAGTTGTACACAGGGATCTCTAGCAGAAAGGAGGGCAACACCCTCACCTGCTCCCGACCCCCCACAACCAGTACCCGGGGAAATCCTGCCTGCCTCCATCAACACAGAGGTGGCACTTGGATGTCCATTTCAGTAACTACTGATTCCCTTGGTATCCATGAATCTGTCTAATCCTGCCTTGAAGCTGTCCAGGCTGACCGCTGTCACAACCTCCTCTGGAAGTGAGTTCCATAACCCAATGACCCTCTGGGTGAAGAAATATTTCCCTTTATTAGGCCTAACGTACCTACCTTGGAGCTTCAGGAGTGCCCTCTAGTCCTAGTGTTGTGTGACAGAGAAAATATTTTTCTTTATTCACCCTTTCTATCCCATGCATGATTTTATACACTTCGATCAAGTCACCTCTTAAACGCCGTCTTTCAAGGCTGAAAAGACCAAGGCGTTGCAACCTGGTTTCATAAGGGAGCTGCTCCATCCCTTGGATCATTCTTGTTGCCCTTCTTTGTACCTTTTCCAGTTCCGTTATATCCTTCTTGAGGTGCGGTGACCAGAATTGTACACAGTACTCCAGATGTGGCCTCACCATAGATTTGTAGAGAGGCAATACAACATTTGCCGACCTATTTTCGATTCCCTTCCTGATCATGCCAAGCATAGAATTTGCTTTTTTCACTGCTGCTGCGCACTGGGTTGACATCTTCATTGAGCAGTCCACCAAAACCCCAAGATCCCTTTCCTGGTTTGTCTCAGAAAGCTTTGATCCCATCAGTTGAGAAGTGTATTTGGGGTTCTTTGCCCCGATGTGCATGACTTTACACTTGTTTAGGTTAAAATGCATTTGCCACTTTGTTGCCCATTCACTCAATTTCGAGGGATCTTTCTGGAGCTCTTTACAGTCAGTTTCATTTTTAACTACCCTGAACAGTTTAGTGTCATCTGCAAACTTTGCTACCTCACAATTTACTTCTACATCCAGATCATTTTGGTTGGTGGTGTGCCCCAGGATTTTGTAAATGTAAAAAAATGTGCTGCGGCTCAAAAAAGGTTGAAAAACAGTACAGTAGGTGGTCTGTGGTTTGCTGTTCTCTACACTCACATGCCGTGGACTCCACTTTGTGACCCCATTTCCTAAGGTTAGCTCTGCATATCTTGGTGCCAGAGCGCAGTCTGTTCAGCACCCTCCAAGTCGCCCAATCTTCTGTGTGCCCAGGAGGTAGTTTGTCATTCAGTATCCGCCTTGGCTTGATGTTCTGGGTTTTAGCCTGCTACTTTTGGACTCTCATTTGCTGAGGTGTTCCTGCAAATATCTCTGTAGATCTTATAATAATAATAATAATATACTTTATTTATATTCTGCTCTTCTCACCCCGAAGGGGACTCAGAGCGGAGTACATCACACATACGGCAGACAATCCCTGCCGGTTGACATACAATTACCATACAGCAAGTACAATTTTTAGAAGGATTATTTTCTTCTTCTTCCGGCTGCGTCATAGGGTGTGGTTGCTCCATTACGTCATTATGACACAAGGGGGTGCTGTTGCTTCATCCTCATGATGAAGAGCCTCTGTTTCCGCATTCCACCTTCCGACAGCCGATCTTTCTTTTTTATTCAGGTGTTGTAAAGTCCTTTTATGTAAATATCCTTCCCCGCTTAGCAGTTCCCAGTTAATCTGTTCACAGCTGGGCTGTTTTCGAACTGTTGGGTAAACAGTGGACTTGGCTCACAGCTGGGTGTCCAGACCAGCCCGGGAATCGAACATGCAACCTTCTGATTGCAAGCACAGCTGTTGTTACCGCTGTGCTAGCTCTCCGGCCCTTTTACAAAACTATTTCTTGATTTAAGATGTTGGCATGCTGGCTGATGTCACTGCCTTTGGTCATAAAATCATAGAATCATAGAGTTGGAAGAGACTTGGTGGGCCATCCACTCCAACCCCATTCTGCCAAGAACCACGGAAATTGCATTCAAAGCACCCCTGACAGATGGCCATCCAGCCTCTGTTTAAAAGCTTCCAAAGAAGGAGCCTCCACCACACTCTGGAGCAGAGAGTTCCACTGCTGAACAGCTCTCATGGTCAGGACGTTCTTCCTCATGTTCAGATGGAATCTCCTTTCTTGTAGTCTGATGCCATTGTCCCATTGCGTCATAGTCTCCAGGGCAGCAGAAAACAAGCTTTCTTCCTCCTCCCTAGGACTTCCTCTCACATATTTATACATGGTTAAGTGAGTGTGCGTCTGCAAGTTGGAATACCCGAGCAGGCGTTACCTGGAAACCGCAGCACCCGCCCTCTTCCTCTCCTCAACTCTGCCCACGCCAACAGGGCTGTAAGTCCCCCCTCCCGCACAAAGCCCACTTCTTTTGTGCCAGGAGCAATAATGGAGAACCCAATGGGCACATCATCTCCCACTTCCCATTTTCCAGAAGTATGCAACATTTGGTATTACCTTTCTATTCTAAGTTCAATAAATAGTTTCATAATTTCAAACTTGAATGTTTCTAATTTACACCTTTCTTTACTATATTTTACAAAAAAGGTAGAAACATTAATACATATATCTTTCTGTCTAATTGCTATTAAAAATGTAATTTAAAAAAAAAATAATTTCTAGGGGGGCAGTGAGCCAATTTTTTTTTCTGGAAAGGAAGCGGTAGGCCAAAAAAGTTTGAAACTCTCTGACCCTTCTGGCAGTGGCTGATCATTTGTGTAAATGTTAAACATTGATGGAGCAAGCACATTCCCCTGAGCATGCCCGGATTACCCATAAGGCCAACCTAGGCCATGGCCTAGGGGTGCAAGCCAAGGGGTGGGGGCGCAGATCACAAACCAAAAAAGCCTGGTCCGCGCCCCTCTTTCCCCCTTTCTCATGCCCCTCCTCGATCCTTCTCCCGGCAAAGTCTTTGCTTCGTCCCCTCCGTCTCTCGCTCTCTGGGCTGCGACGGGGCCCTCGCATTGATCCATTGATTTGCCCGCGGGTCTCTGGCTGCCCTGACCTCCTGGCTCCCGGGGAAGCCGTCTCCATGGCGATTCGCCCGGCTCCCCCGATGACAGACTGTAAATTCCTGCAGCCAGAGCTGAGCGGCAGAGTGCGGGAGAGGGCGGTGGGAGGGAGGGGAGAAGGAGGAGAAGGAGGCAACTAGGAGGAAAGAAAGAAAGTAAAGGAGGAGGAAGGGAGGAAGAGGGGAGAGAAAGGGTGTTGCTTGGGTGGACCTCTCCCAGGTCCCCAGCACAAGACCACACCAACCCAGGCTCGCTCCTGCGCTCTCGGACCAAACCGGGGTGGCCTGCTTGGCCAAAGGGAGCCGCGAGAGGGAGGGAAGGATCAAGGCCAGGGTCTGGCTCTCCTGTCTTCGGGAGCAGCCGAACAAAACAACCCCAACCTAAATCCTCCCTCGCTTTGCGGGAGCACACGCCAAGCGGACATCTCTCTCTCCCTCTCTCTCTCCCTCTCTCTTTCGCGCCTTTGGAGCGAGTTTGTGCCCGCTGCACTCTCCCCAAACCTCCCGAGGAGACCTTCAGAGCACAGCGAAGCTTTCCAGCCGGTGGGAATGGGGACCTTGGAGGTGGCGGGATGGTGCCTACTTGCCTTTCTCTTCTGCTCCGGAGGCACCATGGCAAAAGCCAGCCAAGTGTGGGTCTGAGAGGTGTGGGGGGAGAGTAGAGGTTGGCTTAAAGGGGGTGTAATTCCAAAGTGTGGCCTAGGGTGCAAAAAGGTCTTAATCCGGGCCTACCCCTGAGGCAGGCTGTTCTTTTATTTTCACTATCTGCTTCTTTGGCCCTGGAATTCAACAAAAAAGCTCCTGTTTTGTAGCAGATTTCCTATGAAGTGGGTGAGGTGGTAGTCCTTTGTGATATTATAAGTTTTCTCAGAAGAAGGCTATGATTCGCAATGTCATAAGCTGCTGACAGCTCCTGTAATCTGCTGCCTTTCAAAATAATTTTCTATGTGCTGAGTCAGGTTCAACACTTGTGATGTGGTTGAAAAGGATGGGGAGGATTAATGCAGTTTGGCCTGATTTGGTCATGGCTCAATGCTATAAAGTCCCGTCAAGTTCCATTTCTGAAAAATGAATTTATTCTTACAATGGTCACTGTGAGGCTTGTAGTCCGTATGGCCATCATGGATTGTGTGTGTTTGGGTGTGCTTTGCGAAGGGAAGGTGGGTGCGAAACTCCTTTTTATAGCCATTGTGGTTTGTCTGCTCTTGTTAGACTTTACTTTGGCCTCCAAACAGAAGTCTTTCTCGCTTCCCTCCCCCAGTTTTCTTCTTCTAGCTTTCACTTGCTGTCATTCCAGCAAATTCTGGATTTAATTTTTGTTAAAATCCTCAGTTCTTTGGTGTAAACGCTAGTTAAATGGTCTGTAGTGTTTGAAAAGCGACACAGGGCACTCTTGTGAATGCAAAGCCCCCTTGTTGGCTGGAACGAGGGCCTATCCGCAAGCACATCATGAACAAATTAAAAAGACTTTTGATTTCCAAACCACAGCGATCCCTCCCAACCTGGACCTTTCCTGGCCACCCATGTCTCATTTCACAGCTTGGGTCATAAAAATGCCGAACTCAGTTAGCGGTTTTTGACATGTCGGGTCAGATATATCCAGACTGCTCCTGGCAAGGGCGTGGTTTCACTTGGAAAACACAACTGCCCTGTCATTTTCACATGGAGCACCGCTTTATAAATTGTTTGGCTCTTCTAACCCCAGAAAGAATATTTCCATGTATGCAAACATCAGTGATGATGATGATGATGATGATGATGATTATTATTATTCTGACACAAAACCACAGTATATCTTGCCCAGCTGGTGCGCAGCTTTGGGCTTGAGTGCCATCAGTACCAGGCCCGGGTTAACCCATTGTGGCGCCCTAGGCCACACTCTTGAAGCGCCGCCCCCGCTCTGGGGGGCGGGGCCGCTTGCAGGGGGGTGGGGCCGCTTGCGGGGGGCCCTTCCTCCTCGCTGCTCACGCCGGGCCTGCCCCTCTTCCTTCACTGACTGAAGGGAGAGGGGTGGGCTTGGCGAACAGCAAGGAGTGGGCGCCGCCGTGGCGGGTCTTCCCTCCGCCCCCTCCTCTCTCTCTCACATCAGGAGGGGGCGGAGGGAAGTCCTAGGCCCCCTCCTCGCTGCTCGTGCCGGCCTGCCCCTCTTCCTTCACCGAGTGAAGGAAGAGGGGCGGGCCCTGCGCGAGCAGTGAGGAGGGAGTGGCGCCACGGCGGGACTTCCCTCCGCCCCTCCTCTCGCTCTCACGTCAGGCGGGGGGCGGAGAGAAGTCCTAGGCCCCCTCCTCGCTGCTCGCGCCGGGCCCACCCCTCTTCCCTCTGCCCACTCCTCTCTCGCGTCAGGACTGGAGGGGGCGGAGGGAAGTCCTAGGCCCCCTCCTCGCTGCTCGCGCCGGGCCCACCCCTCTTCCCTCTGCCCACTCCTCTCTCGCGTCAGGACTGGAGGGGGCGGAGGGAAGTCCTAGGCCCCCTCCTCGCTGCTCGTCCCAGGCCCGGCCCCGCCCCTCTTCCTTCAGTGAAGGAAGAGGGGCTGGGCCGGCGTGAGCAGTGAGGAGGGGGCGCTTCCGCCACTGCGCGCATGCACACATTTTATTGTATTTTTATTTTATTTGGGGGGGGGGCGGACCTGCTGCCCCACCCCCCATGGCTGCCACCCTAGGCCACGGCCTAGGGTGGCCTTATAGGTAATCCGGGCCTGATCAGTACGCTGATGACACTCAGCTCATTCTGAGGATGGATGGCCGGCCCGACTCTGTACCGGATAATTTCCATCTTTGTCTCGAGGCCGTTACTGGATGGCTGTGAGCCAGTAGGTTGAAGGTGAATCCAGCAAAGACAGAGATCCTTTGGCCGGGTCGCCCGGGCGGCCGGGAACTCCAGCTTCCAACCGTGGATGGCGTGGGTTTATGCCCGTCGTCAACAGTAAAAAGCCTTGGAGTCCATTTGGACACCCGACTTTCAATGGAGACTCAAATCTCCCTGGTTAGTCGGACTGCGTTTTTCCATCTTCTCCAGGCTCGGAACCTGGCCCCCTACCAGTCCCGCGGCGACCTGGCCTCGGTGATCCAAGCGACGGTCATCCCAAGGTTACTGTAACGCTCTGTACATTGGCCTACCTCTGTTGGTGACCCGGAAACTCAAGCTGGTGCAGAACGCTGCAGCCCGGGTACTCACAGGCACGCCTGTGGGTCATCTCATCATGTCCATTCTGCAGGAACTGCACTGGTTGCCTGTTGAATTCCGGATCACCTTCAAAGTGTTAGTCTTGACTTTCAAGGCCTTGCATGGTCTGGGGCCAGTGTACCTGAGGGACCACCTCACCCCATACCGTCCCATGAGATCACTGAGATCTGAAGACCAGGATCTTCTCCTCATCCCGAGTGCCAAAACTTACCGTCTTACTTCAACGAGAAGAAGGGCATTCTCTATTATTGCCCCTATAATTTGGAACTCCCTACCATCGGAGATTAGGTCACTTCATGACCTCCTAGCATTCCGGAAAGCCTCTAAGACCTGGCTGTTCCGGCAAGCTTTTGTAAATTAAGCTGGCATAACCACTTTGCCAATCTTGCATCATATTCTGCTATTTGAGGTCTAACTGTCAATGTTTTATTGTTTTTATGCTCATTGTTTTATGCTAATGTACTATTGCTGTCTGTTGTTTGTATTTGTGAGCCGCCCTGAGCCACCCGGGAGTGGCGGCCAAGAAATCGAACAAACAAACAAATAAATAAATAAATATCACAGCAAACGAGATCTATATGCTGGATTTCGTACCAAAAAATCACAAGTCGGACACTTCCCAAGCGTCTAGGACTGTGTGATGTATTTTCGAATGATGCGCGCAGATCTAAGTCAGGTGACCTTTTGCAGCTGACAGATCGTGATTTTGTCAATGTTTATTGTTTCCAAATGCCGGCTGAGATCTTTTGGCACGGCACCCAGTGTGCCCATCACCACTGGGACCGCCTGGACTGGTTTATGCCAGAGCCTTTGCAGTTTGATTTTGAGGTCTTGATAACAGCTGAGTTTTTCCTGTTGTTTTTCCTCAACACGGCTTTCACCCGGTATGGCGACATCAATAATGCAGACTTTTTTCTTTTCCACAATCGTGATGTCTGGTGTATTGTGTTCCAAAACTTTTCAGACTGGATTTGAAAGTCCCACAGTATTTTTTCATGTTCATTTTCCACGACTTTTGAAGGTTTATGATCCCACCAATTCTTTACTGCTGGCAGGGTAGTCCTTGTGACATAAGTTCCAGTGAAACATTTGGGCCACAGAGTTGTGCCTTTGTTTGTAGTCCGTCTGTGCGATTTTCTTGCAACAGCTGAGGATATGATCCATGGTTTCATCAGCTTCCTTGCACAGTCTGCATTTTGGGTCATCAGCTGATTTTTCAATCCTGGCCTTTATTTATTACTAGCTTGGGGACCCAGCCCTGCCTGGGTTAATTGAGAAAGGCATTGTGTGCCAAGGTTGGTCATTATCAGTTGTTTATTTGGCTCGCAGTGGTCTCTGGAAGTGAGTGAAGGTACTTCAAGTCCCATCATCTGTGGTCCAATGTCTTCCAAACTGAAGCAGGATGTGGTGTGGGTCATGGGGGCTCTGTGTGCCAAGTTTGGTCTTGATCAGTCAGTGGATGAGGGTTGCAGCGGTCTCGGGCAGTGATTGGAGGTACTTCAAGTCCCATCATCCATGGTCTGCCCTCCTCCAAACTGCAGTAGGATTTAGAGTGGATCATGGGAGCTCTGTGTGGTAAGTTTGGTCTTTATCAGTGTTTGTTGGGGGGCACAGAGGTCTGTGGGAACCGAAGAGTGTGAAAGTACTACAAATCTCATAATCCGTTGTCTGTCCTCCCCCAAACGTCACCAGGACAGAAAGGGGGTCATAGCGGTTATGTGTGCCAAATTTAGTCTGGATCAGTCATTGGATGAGGGTTGGAGTGGTCTAGGGAAGTGAGTGGAGGTACTTCAAGGCTCATCATCCATGGTTCATCCTTTTCGAAACTGCACCAGGATGTAGAATGGGTCTTGAGGGTTCTGTGTGCCAAGTTTGGTCTTGTTCTCTCATTGTTTGGGGTGGCAAAGTGGTCGCAAAGTGTTTTGGCCTTGAACTCCCACCATGCCTGACTACCTCAGGCCTTTTCCTTACCCCCCGCCACTTTAGAGTGTTGGAATGTTCGTGTTGGCTGGCCAATCAGAGTGTTTTATGCAAATACTCCCCCAGGGCAACCAGTCCCCTCTGTCTGCTGCCTTAGAATGTTGGAGTTCTGAGGCTGGCCAGTCAGAGTTCTTTATGCAAATAATCCCACAGTGGGAGCCAATCAGAAATATCCGCCCTTCCGCCCTCCGCACACATACACACATACAAACATTCCGCTTTATTATATATATACAGATTATTATTATTATTATTATTGCTAAATGATTTTCTGCTAGTTCTGGGCCGTGGGTTTGATTTCAGGAGTGATGCTTGCACAAAGGAGTTGCCTTTACCCTCCTGTGGCTTCCCTTGATGCATGCTGGCTGAGGATTAATCCACTAAGATGCTCCTGCTTGGCCATCAGGGTTGAAATATGACTGTAGCCGGGACTTGTCACTTCCTTCTCCTTAAGGGAAGCTCGCTCAGGGCCCCACCAGCCAAAGAAGAGCTTTTATTTATGCACTCCTTGCTGCCTGGTGCTCACAGAGAAGAAGACTGAGCACATGACACACACATAGCCTTCCTCCGCCGCCCTCTCAGATGACTAGCAGGTGATAAATAGCGACTGCTTTCTACTCCATTTCACCATGCACAGCTTCCTCCTCGAGGTTTCTGACCTTTCGGTTAATGCCTTTTGCAGCACGCATCCCCCTACCGCTGGTCTCTGGAGAGTAGTAATGGACTTGCGTTAATTGCCTGTTGAAGGACAGAAGCAGTTTCTTGCAGGGCGATTGCCGAACCCCTGGTGAATACAGCTGTCCCGGTCAGTGAAAAGACAGATCTCCCTGGCGTACACATAGAAACACACCAGGTCAATTCATCTCGCCTGAGCAGCATGCACAGCGATCAATGCTGCCGCTTGAGCCAGTGAGTTCTGCCCCATGATTCCTTTTGCTGGCAAGACAGCTCCGAGGGGGCAATGGTGCAGAGAAGAAATGATTTATTCTGGCCCTCTTGGGGTTATTGTCATTTAGAGCCAAAATACCCTTGTGGACCCTGAAGATTTATAAATTTTTATTTATTATTTACTAGCTTGGGGACCCGGCCCTGCCCGGGTTATTTGAGAAAGGCATTGTGTGCCAAGATTGGTCCTCATCAGTTGTTTATTTGGCTCATAGTGGTCTCAGGAAGTGAGTGAAGGTACTTCAAGTCCCATAATCCATGGTCCATCCTCCTCCAAATTGCACCAGGATGTAGAGTGGGTCATGGGGGTTCTGTGTGCCAAATTTGGTCTTGATCAGTTATTGGATGAGGGTCTCAGCACTCTCGGAAAATGAGTAGAGGTACTTCAGGTCCCATCATCTGTGGTCCATGCTGAGTCATGGGGCCTCTGTGTCCCAAGTTTGGTCATGATCAGTCATTGGATGAGGTTGGCAGCGGTCTTGTGAAGTGAGTGGAGGTACTTAAAGTCCCATCATCCATGGTCCATCCTCCTCCAAACTGCACCAGGATGTAGAGTGGGTCATGGGGGCTCTGTGTGCCAAGTTTGGTCTTGATCAGTCATTGGATGAGGTTGGCAGAGGTCTAAAGTCCCATCATATCCAAACTGAGATGGAGTGGGTCATGGGGCTCTGCAAGACCCATCATCCATGGTCCATCCCCCTTAGAACTGCAGCAGGATGTAGAGTGGGTCATGAGTACTCTGTGTGGTAAGTTTGGGCCTGGTCTGATTTGTAGGGGCTGCAGTGGTCTGTGGAAAGTGAATCGGGTGAAGGTACTGCAAATCCCACCATTTGTGGCCCATCCTGCCCTAAAGGATGTAAAGTGGGTCCTGGGTGATTTGTGTGCCAAGTTTGGTTCTGATCTGTCATTGGTGTGGGCCACAGTGCTGTAAGGAAGTGAGTTTAAGTACTGCAAATCCAGTCATCCACGGTCCATCCTCCCTCAAATTGCACCAGGATGTAGAGTGGGTCTTGGGAGTTCTGTGTGCCAAGTTTGGTTTTGTTCTGTCATTGTTGGGGGCCGCAAAGTGTTTTGGCCTTAAACTCCCACCATGTCTGACTGCCTCAGGGCTTTTTCTCCCCTCCCCCCTGCCACTTTAGAGTGTCGGAACGTTGGTGGTGCTGGCCAATCAGAGCGGTTATGCAAATAATTCCACAGTGACAACCAATCAGAAAGCTGGCACATATCCACAAACACACAAACACACATACAAACATTCTTTTTTATTATATATAGAGAGAGAGATTTGCAGTAGAGTCCCGCTTATCCAACCTTTCCTTATCTGACATTCTGTCTTATCTGATGCTTTTATCTGACACCCCTCCGCCCCTTGCCTCCAACACTACCCCTTCAATTAAAAGGAAAGGGTCCCCCTTGAGTGTGGGGTCCCCCAAGGGGCTATCCTCTCTCCTCTGTTATTTAACATCTATATGCAACCACTGGCCCAACTGATGCGTAGTTTTGGTCTGGAGTACGCTGTTGACACCCAGCAGGTGCTGAGGATGGAAGGCCAGCCGGACTCTGTACCCGATTATTTCCATCGGTGCCTTGACTGGGTGGCTATGGGCCAGTAGGTTGAAGGTGAACTCGTCGAAGACGGAGATCTTTTGGCTGGGTCGCCCCGGGGGGCTCCAGCTGCCTGTTATGGACTGTGAAGCAGTTTGTCCGTTGTCCCTTGTAAAAAGACTGGGGGTCCAATTGGACCTTCTGCTGACAATGGAGTCCCAGGTCACCGCTGTAAGCAAAGCAGCATTTTTCCACCTGTGCCAGGCAAGGCGGCTGGCACCCTACCTCTCCGGTAACGACCTAGCTACGGTGATCCAGTCCACGGTCATCTCAAGATTAAACTACTGTAACACCCTCTACATCGGTGTTTGTCAGTGATCCGGAAACTCAAGTTAGTGCAAAACGCTGCTCCTCGACTGCTGGCTGGAGTTTCACTGAGGTGTCACATCACACCAGTCTTACAGCGTTTGCATTGCCTTCCTATCGAGTACTGGATTGCTTTCAAAGTGTTGGTGTTAACCTTTAACGCCTTGCATGGTCTGGGACCAGCGTACTTGAAGGCCCGCCTTTCCCCACATATCCCCCAGAGATCGCTACGGTCCGAGGACCAAAATCTGTTGGAAGTCCCGTCGGTCAGAACCTGTCGCTTGTCATCTACGAGACAGCGTGCCTTCTCGGTAGTAGCACCTAACTTATGGAATGCCTTGCCGGAGGAGGTCCGGGCAATAACAGCAAGACAAGGAGGAGGAGGAGGGAGGGAAGGGGGAAAAGAGGCAGGACCAAAACTTACCAGGAAACCTGTGTCAAATACCACGTACAATTGAGTTTGTCAAAATACAAAATGATTATATTTAGGACACGTGACGTGTGCCCGTGTAGCCCAGTAGGCAAAATGCTAGAATTCAGTCATGCATATATACAAAAAAGCATAACAATATGTGATAACGAACACACAAACAATAGTTTCATCACGCAAAATGTGCCATCCGCAAGTCCGTTTGCATGCTAATTACCACAAAGCACGGCTTGGGCTGTGGTTAGTCCAACTGTCCGTGCGAATTCATGTATAAGAAAACATAAACACAGTCCTTACGATAGTTCCATAGGTAAGCCTGGGTGGAAACCTGCGTGAAAAGAAGTTCCGTGGGACCACATCACCCAGAAGTGTCCCTGGTGACGTGCGTAGTCTCGTGAGTGTAGCAGACAAACGGTGTGGCCGCTCTCACGAGACTCAGGCAGACCACGTGTCCGGAAACAGGATGATTGCAATGATCCTTAAAGGGAAAACTGTACTCCGTAAGTTGCCAAAGTGGCTGGTTTGCTCCCTTTTGTGCTTCCAAAAAATTCAAGCTTCATGCAAGCAGGGGCGGACCTAACTGTGCCCGGGGGGTACGCGAAAATTTTTTGTGCCCCCCCAGTTGCTCCCGAGGGGAGCCCAGTGCGCATGCGCCAATCTGTGTGCACGTGCACTGACTCTTGCTTTGTAGGCCAGTGCGTATGCGCGAAACCGTGCACGCGCACTGGCTCCAAAGTGGGAGGTGCGCTCTGGAGCCAGTACACATGCGCAGAGCTTTTTCGCGCATGCGCAGAAGCTCCTACAGGTGCTGTAGCGCCTGTAGAAGCTTCTGCGCATGCGGAGACGCGGCCGGCCTAACAAAAGCCCGGCCGGCGTGGCGGCGTGGTGCAGGGCGCAGAGCCGGCTGCGGAGGCCTGGCCGGCGCAACGGGCGGGCAGCGTGGCGCGGGCGGTGGAGTGGAGCCAGCACGGCTGCGCCCTCCCAGGTGGCGACGCCCCTCCCGGGTGATGTTGCCCTACGCGCCTGCGTAGTCCGCCTAATGGACGAACCGGCCCTGCATGCAAGATGAATTAATATGCTTATATGCATATGTTCTCCCAGACGACGGGGGTCACGAAGTTGTAAGGGATCCTCCCGTTTTGGTCATGACTGACCTTTCTCAAGGCTGCATTTTATGTTCAAAGGCATGCTGCGAAGTATAAGCCATCATCCAACTCAAGTTATCCAACATTCATCAATTCATATCAAATTCTCAGCAATCCACTATAAACAAAATGAGATAACCATGGAAAAGAGGCAGGACCAGAAGCGGAAGCATCCTCCCTCCTTTGTTCACCCTCATCCAGACCGTCACACCTACCAACCACCGGTTCAGGAACTGAACAGCCTCCTTAGCAGCAGGTGGAAAGGCGTGATAGATGTGTACAGGTGGCATCAAACTCTGGATGATCTTTTCTTAGCTTTGCAAAGATCTTTATTTGCCGATTAAGGACGTTATTGCACAAGGCTCCTAAAACAGACTTTGTGTGCATTGCCTTGAGGTTGTGTTATAGTGCACTTGTGTTAAACTGAAGGCCCGCAGGCTAAATCCAGCCCACCACGTAATTTAAGTAGCCCTTCAGATGCTGTACTACAACTCCACAACATTCGACATTACAACTAGCACTGATGGGAGTTGTGATTCAGTAACATCTGGAAAGGTTGCTCCGGATGTGCAGTCTTTCTAGTTACATAGGACACGTAAATATGGGAGGATTCTCTCTTGCTAGAGACAGGTTTTCAAGACTAGATGTCTTTCCGTTGAAGGCAGCTTTCATCTTCCATGTGTGCTCGGTGGGATGACATGGGCATGCAGCGACATGACAACAGGCAAAACCAATCTGAAGTGTTTGAAGCATTGGAAGAATTCTTCCTGGCGATGCATCATTTGAAATTACACGCATGAAATGCTGTTTGCAGTGCGCTTGGCTATTTATGGAAGTTTCTCACAACCCTCAGTACCAGCATGGATGAGAAGGTAACGAGGAGAACTGTTGTTTGGTACCTTGCTGGCAATTCTGACTCTGTGCTGGCAGGTTGGGGGTAGAACAGCAACATATTGCGAGGCAGCAGGAGCGAACTGCATACCTTACATCATTTCAGGCAGGAAAACAGAATCGCTCTCTTCACATTCTGGAGCCGTGCACACATGGCTTCTCCAATCTTCCCTCTTATTAGAGGCTAGATAAATTTTTGGTGGTGGCCAAGAAAAGGCAGTACAATTTAAGTTTGCATATATGCAGCTCTATAATTATAATTTCCCCGAGATTATCTGATGCAGACTATGATGCATTAAGCACTGGGCACGCCATTATGCCATGCAATATGGTTTACACCTACATGTTTTACGGGTCCTGTTTTTGGAGTTTTCAGCAATTTACGCTTTAAGGCTTCCTGCACTTCACTTCAGCTTCTCACTTGTTACTCGGCCTCCATAAAAATGCTCCAGGCGATTTACATAAAACAATTGCATTTTTAAAAAACACAATACCAAATAGACTGCATTAGACATTAAAAGCTCTGCTAAAAAGCCAGGTCTTGAGTGTCTGAGCAAAGGGTCGCAAGTCACGCATGGCCCTCAAGTGGGGAGGCAAGGAGTTCCACGAGACAGGGGCAGAGATGGAGAAGGCCCAACGTCTTGCTCTCTCGAGACGTACTTCCCTGGGGCCTGGAACATACAGTAAGTTTAGTTGGAGGAGTTGTGGTGACCACTGGCGGCGAAGAGGGGAGAGGCGGTCTCTGAGATATGCTGGCCCCTGACCATAAAGCGCCTTAAAGGTCAGAACCAACAACTTAAACAGGGCCCGGAATTCCATTGGAAGCCAGTGCAAGTGTAACAGAGTTGGAGTTATGTGGCATCTCAAAGGTGTTTTTGCAAGTAGCCTGGCAGCCACACTCTGAATAATGCGGATCCTCCGAGTAGTCGACAGGGGAAGGCCAACATACAAGGCGTTACAATAATCCAGTCTAGATGTAACCGTCACATGGATGATTGTAGCCAAGGCTTCCTCTGAAAGGTAAGGTGCCAACCGTCTTGCCTGCCGGAGATGGAAAAAGGCCTGCTTACTAACATTAGCGATCTGGGCCTCCATAGTCAACTGTGAATCCAGGACGACACCCAAGCTCTTAACAGTGGAAGATGGATGAAGGGGGACACCATCGAAGTTAGACAGGGAGGGCGCCACTCCAGGCGCAAAAATCTCAGTCTTAGTAGGATTCACCTTCAACCTACTGGCACGCAGCCATCTCGATACAGCCTCAAGACATAAGGTGAAATTGTCTGGTATTGAGGTGACTCCAGGCTCCAGCTGTAAAAGCAGCTGGGTGTCATCTGCATATTGGTGGCACTCCAGACCAAAGCTCTGCACGAGGCTGGCAAGAGGTCTCATGTAGACGTTGAAGAGGAGGGGAGAGAGAATTGCTCCCTGAGGCCCCCCACATGAGAGAGCAGATCTGTCAGAGGTTCCAGCTAGGTACTCGACACATTGAGACCGGCCTCGAAGAAATGTGTCAAACCAACTGAGGGCCTGACCACGAACTCCTGCCATGGCGAGTCGATGGATCAGCAGGTCATGGTCAACAGTGTCGAATGCAGCCATAAGATCCGGGAGTATCAGGAGTGCTGACCCCCCTCTATCAAGCTGACAAAGAAGTGCATCAGTAATAGCCACTTGTGTTGCACCCCAGGCCTGGGAACACCTCTGACCACAGCACCACACAAGAGTCCAGAATATAAGCAAACGGTTTATTGTAGAAACACATTCAAAGTATAGGCAAAAGATCAGGAAAAAAGTGGATGTATAATCCAAACAATAATCCAAATGTCTCATGCAGATTCCAAGATAACACAGTCCAGGAATAGCCAAAATGTCACAAGTACAGCATAAGTACACAAGCAAATGGTATACTTAATAAAACTTGAGCAGGAATATAAAAACAAGAACATAGCATACACTAGCGTCTCGCTTCTCTGACATAAACGGGCTGGCAGAACATCGGATAAACAAAAATGTCACATAATACGGTATCTCCTACTGTGCGACACAGGACTAGACACCTAGAATACAGACAATAGGGACTAAAAGAGTTAAGGCAAGGCAATGCCTCGGGGCTAGAGCAGCCCAGCAGGAAGTACCTGGATGTGGAAGAGGAGCGTGGAAATCACAGAAGGAAGGAGGGAGGACACTTCCGCTTCTGGTCCTGCCTCTTTTCCCCCTTTTCTCCTTCCTCCTCCTTGTCTCACCCTTTCCACTTACTGGGAATGGAGAAAGAATTGAGGAGCACTCCTTTAATTGAAGGGGAAATGCTGGAGAAAAAGTGTGTGTCAGATAAGACAGAATGTCAGATAAGTGATGGCTGGATAAGCAAGACTCTGCTGTAGTTCCAGGAAACTTAAATCCAAAACCAAAGACTTAACTTGAAATAAGAACCAGAAAACTCACTTGAATACTATGTTGCCTGACCTAACACTTAGGTCAGGGGTCGGGAACCTTTTGGAAATTTATTTCAGTGAGAGCCGTATAATATATATATAATATATTTTAAGACTGAATTCAACTAAATGTGAGTATATACGTACACATACTATGAGAAAAGGATTCCCCTGGCTCTGCAAAAGGCATGCTCGGGAAGGAAGAGAAGGAGAAGGAAGGAAGGGGGAAAGAAAGAAAGAAAGAAAGAAAGAGGAAATAAAGGAGGGAGGGGAGAGGAAGAAAGAAAAGAAGAATGAACTATGGAAAAGGAAGAAAAGAAAAGCAGGAGAGAGACAAGGAGGGGAAAAGAAAGAAGAAAATGGGAATGGAGGAAAGGAAAGGGTGGGGAAAAGAAAGGAAAGGGAGTGGTGAAAAAGTAAAAATAATGAAGGGAAAAGAAGAAAAGAAAGAAGGGGGAGAGATGGAAGTGAATAGAAAGGAAGGAGAAGGAAAGGAAGACTTGGGCGGAAAGAATACAAGAGGAAGGAAGGAAGGAAGATGGAGGAAGGGAGAACTAAGGAGAGAGGGATGGAAAAGGAAGGAGAGAAGGAAAGGGTGAAGGGGAGAAAGAAAGGAAGGAAGAGGAAGGAAGGAAGGAAGGAAGAGGGAGAATGGAGGAAAGAAGGAAGGGGAAAGAGGGAGGGAAAAGGAAGGGGAGAAGGAAAGGGTGAAGGAGAGAAAGAAAGGAAGGAAGATTAAGGAAGGAAGAGGGAGAATGGAGGAAAGAAGGAAGGGGAGAGAGGGAGGGAAAAGGAAGAAGAGAAAGAAAGGTTTCCTGCTGGATGCTGGGAAATCGAGGCCTGGGCTGCTCTGGAGAGCCAGGCGCAATCATGAAAAGAGGTACATCTGGCTCGCGAGCCGTAGGTTCCCTACCCCTGACTTAGATGAACAACTTGCTAATTAATGGGCAGCCATGAAGTCATGTTTTTCCCCACGAAATCTCTCCCCAAGTTTCCCACGTGCAGGGGCGGTCTAAGGTAATTTTAAATGGTAAGCGAACATTATTTTGGCGCCCCCCCAAAAACATTATTTGCCCCCCCCCCTCCGTGCATGCCCAGAAGCTCCTGTGCGCAGGCGCAGAAGCCTGTAAACACAGCACTCCCTATTTGGCACGCAGGGAGGTTTGCTACGGCGCGGCGTTGGAGCGCACAAGGCCCAAAAGCGGAACATCGGCCGGACGCTGTCTGGCGGGCGGGGGAATGTGCCCTTTGCCCAGATGGCGCCCCACACAGCAGCGTCCTTTGCTTATTGGTAGGATCGCCCCTGCCCACGTGAGCACTCAGACCTACATTTTCTGCTCTGCTCTGTAAACAAAGACCTTTGTTGATCTCTGTAACTCCAGGTGTTTTATCCTAAGAGCCTTCTTATCACTTATCTCTTTGCCCGACTCCTTATCTAATATTGCAGTTTCTGGCTCATCTGACTGACCTTGAAGCCCTGTACTTTCTGAGTCAGATTTCTCACAGAGAGAAGCATCATTCCCCTGACTTGAATCGTCATCACTCTGAGCCACAGGAACTCCCACAGGCAATCCCACAATCCTCTCTAAATCATCAGTGAACCCATCAGGAGTCTTAGGCTGATCTCCAACAACATGTTTGTACCATGAGTCATTAAACCACCACATTTTGAGATGCCTTAAATGCATTTACAAAATCCTGGGCACACCACCAACCAAAATGACACAAAATGACACTCTAACACAGTAATACATATAGTTAATATGTTTTTAACTATATGTATTACAGTGAGCAGTCAGTGTAGATAGATGCGCCCCAGAATCGACCCACTGAAACTATTGTTGAATGGCGAATCAACATGAAGCTGAATCCTATTGATTAACTGATTCCACTCATATAGAACTAACAATAGGGATCTTGCACAGACGTAAACAAATGTCCTCCTCCTGAATTTGGATGTAATGAAGGTATCGAAGATCTCAAATCATCCAGAAAAGCAGTTCTGCGTAAAACTCTCTGGTATGGAGATGCTGGTTTTTTTGTGTGTGTTTTGCATTAAGCCGAACAACGGAAACATTTCTTCTCAAGCTGCTTCTGCCCTTTCATAATGTATGAATCCAACAATACAGTGTCGGAAATCTGTACTCACGCTGTGAGTAAAACACGCCAGTGTGCGCCGGGAAACCATCACCAGTTGCCAAGGCAACAGCCAACAAATTTCTACGATAATGCACATGGTGATGCTCATTGTGGGACACCACCAGAGAAGTAGTTTATGCAAGCTAATTGGCAATGTGTCTGTGCTAAAAGATGCATTAAAGCAATGTTTCTGTATTTCTTACTTGGCTTCGCTCCCTCCTCCCCCTTTTTTTTTTATTTTTATTTCAAGTCTTAGATATGTAACCTTAGGCTGAATTCAAATTTCAGCAGAGGAGGACGTTGAGATTGTTTGCCAGCTCACCGACCAATTAAGTGTTTCCAGGCTGTCAGAGAATCAACTTTTGCCTTTCTTCAGCTCTCTGCCTTCTCTTCCTTTCTCCCCCTTTTCTACCAGTGAGATTAAGTAAAGTAGATGCAGTGTCGAGGAAGCGGAAGCTGGGCCAGAAAAAGGAGCTGTGTTCACAAGCTGGTTTTGTGGCATCCCATAATTAAAGGTGGAGTGGGACTGGAAGATGGCCAAGACGGTGGAACAGAAAGCATTTTGAACAGGCCCAAATAATGAAAAAGCTACTGTGGCGGAGTTTTAGATGGCTTCCAGGGATTTCAGCTCACAGTTCCAGCCAGTTGGATGAGGCAGTGTTTCCCAACTGCTGTGACGCGGCACACTAGTGTGCCGTGATGGACCTCCTGCTGTGCTGCGAGAAAAGCTCTCTGCCCCCCGTCCTTCCCCCCCTCCTTGTAGCACACCAGTTCTTGTTTGTGCCTGGAGGGCAGGGGGCAGCACCGGGGGTCCCACTAGCATTGGAGCCAGTTGATTCGGAAGAAGATTTGGAGGGGCTAGAAGAAGGGGATTTTGAGATAGCTGGGCCTTCTTCTCCCACAGAAAGTCTGGCCTGGGATGACGGCTGGCCTGATCCTTACGAACAGCAGGAAGGCCAGTCGGGTCGAAAGCAGTGATAGTGAAGATTACGAGCGGCGGGGGGCGAGGCTCGCAAGAAAGAATGTGGGAAACAACCGAGGGAGAGGCCCGGGAAGCAGATGGGGAGTTCGACTCTCACGAAGATAGGGAACCAGGTGCTGGGAGGCAAGGTCGAACCTTTGATAGGAGACGGAGCATTGAGACTAGCAGGAGGGGTTGGTTCCACAGCCTAGACAGACCGAGGGCTCGCAGCACAGATTGGAGGAGGAGAAGCCTAGAGCGCGGGGGCCTCGTCAAGGGATTAAGTATAGGATCCGTGGGAACGGATCCTCAGTACTTCGGCCACGTCTCACCTATGCAGATGTGTAGCGAAGCCAAGACCACGTAGCTAAGTTTGAGGCTAGTGGCCTGCCAAGAAGAGTTTTATCTTGTAACCTTGTTTTGTTCCTGATCCGCTAGCTAAGCGGAGCCTTGCCAAGTTTTGAAAGTATTGCCAAGTTTGCCTTTTGGACTATACCTTGTACCTTTGGATTACTTTGATTTTTATACCTTTTACCTTTGGATTACTTTGATATTTTTATGGACAATTACCTTTTCAACTGTTTTATACTTCAATAAAGTAGTTAGCTGATTATCGTCTCTGTGTGTGTGATTAAGGGGCCGGCCTGGGTCTTGCATCGTGACACTCCTCCTGCCAAACTCCTGCTACTTGTGGGAGGAGGAGGAAGGGCTGGGCGGCAGCGAAGAAAAAGAAGAAGGGGCCGGGGCGGCGCCTCCTTTGGCTGTTTCCCCAGCCAGCCTCCAATCTGCCATGACTCCCGCCCCTCGTTCGCTGAAGCCGTGCTGAGGAGGAGCCCCGCCCACTGAAGCCCGTCCACCGCTCATGCTCCGCCCCCTCTCCCCGGCTTCAGCTCTCCCACAGCCTCTCCAGCCTTGAGGGGACAGTGCCAAGCCAGCATTGTGCTGGCTCTGCCACCGCTGCCTTGGCATTGCCCCCTCAAGGCTGGATAAGCTGTGGGAGAGCTGAAACTGGGGGGAAGGGGGCGGGGCATGGCACGGCATGGCTCCGCCCCCTCCCCCAGCTTAAGCTCTCCCCCAGCTTCTCCAGCCTTGAGGGGACAGTGCCAAGTCAGCATTGTGCTGGCTCTGCCACCGCTGCCTTGGCACTGCCCCCTCAAGGCTGGAGAAGCTGTGGGAGAGCTGAATCCAGGGGAGGGGGCGGGGCATGGCACGGCATGGCTCCGCCCCTCCCCAGCTTCAGCTCTCCCCAGCTTCTCCAGCCTTGAGGGGACAGTGCCAAGTCAGCATTGTGCTGGCTCTGCCACCGCTGCCTTGGCACTGACCCCTCAAGGCTGGAGAAGCTGTGGGAGAGCTGAAACAGGGGGGAGGGGGTGGGGCATGGCACGGAATGGCTCCTCCCCCTCCCCCAGCTTAAGCTCTCCCACAGCTTTTCCAGCCTTGAGGGAACAGTGCCAAGCCAGCATTGTGCTGGCTCTGCCACCGCTGCCTTGGCACTGCCCTCTCAAATCTGGAGAAGCTGTGGGAAAGCTGAAACCGGGGGAGGGGGCGGGGCATGGCGCAGCCTGGCTCCTCCCCCTCCCCCAGGTTCGGCACTCCCAGCAGCTGCTCTCAGCAGACCACCACCCCCAGCCGTTCTTTACTGTGTTAGAGTGTCATTTTGTGTCATCTTGGTTTGTGGTGTGCCCCCAGATTTTTTAATGTTAAAAGTCTGCCACGGCTCAAAAAAGAGTGGGAAACACTGGCAGTGTTTCCCAACAGCTGTTCCGCAGCACACTAGTGTGCCGTGAGTGATCACCTGGTGTGCCACGGGAAAACCTCTCTTCCCCCCTTTCTTCCCCCTCCTGCCGAACTCCTGCTGCTGCTGCTTGGGGGAGGAGGAGGAGGAGGAGGAAGGGCCGGGCGTTGCCTCCTTCGGCTGTTTCCCCAGCCAGCCAGCATTTAATCGAGGGGGGGGCGGGGAATGGAAGAAGAAGTAAGGAGCACAGTCCGAGGCAGGCCCACCGGTTTCTTCTTTCGAACCACAGGAAAGAAGGAAGGAAGGAAGGCAACCGCGGACCGAGTGAGTGCCTTCCCTTCTGGTGTAGAAGAGGGAAAGAGCCATTCAGGAAGGGAGCCACCTGGGGGTTCTGTGTGGGAAGTTTGGCCCAGTTCTATCATTGGTGGGGTTCAGAATGCTCTTTGATTGTAGGGGAACTATAAATCCCAGCCACTACAGCTCCCAAATGGCAAGGTCTATTTCCCTTGAACTCCATCTGCGTTCATATTTGGGTATATTGAGTATTCATTTCAAGTGTGGTCCAGATCCATCATTATTTCAGTCCACAGTGCTCTCTGGGTGTAGGTGAACGACAACTTCCAAACTCAAAGTCAATTCCCAAGCAAAACCTTTCAGTGCTTTCTGTTGTTAATGAGAGTTCAATATGCCAAGTTTGGTTCAATTCCATTGTTGCAAGAGTTCAGGATGCTCTTTGATTGTGTGTTAACTATAAATCCCAGAAACTGTAACTCCCAAATGTCAAGGTCTATTTTCCTCAAACTCCATCTGTGTTCACATTTGGGCATATTGAGTATTCATGCCAAGTTTGGTCCTGATCCAACATTGTTTCAGTCCACAGTGTTCTCTGGATATAGGTGAACCACAACTCCAAAACTCAAGTTCAATGCCCACCAAACTCTTATAGTATTTTCTCTTGGTTATGGGAGTTCTGTGTGGGAAGTTTGATTCCATTCCATCATTGGTGGAGTTCGGAATGCTCTTTGATTGCGGGTGAACTATAACTCCCAGCTGTAGAGCAAGACCTTCGTGTGTGTCTTTCTGCCATTCCTGCCAGGATATCTATGTTGTGTTCATCAAAACAGGCCCAGGTTTCACACTGAGTGTATAAATACATTTAAAAACATATTAACTATATGTATTACCGTGTTACAGTGTCATTTTGTGTCATTTCGGTTGGTGGTGTGCCCCAGGATTTTGTAAATGTAAAAAGTGTGCCGTGGCTCAAAAAAGGTTGAAAAACACTGATATAGTCTAATGTTTCTCTTTGTTATTTTAAAAATTTATTTACAATCGCTAAATGCTTGTTCGAAATCGCTCGGCAGCTTCAGGAGAAAAAGTGGGGGGTTAAATTTATATCTGGTAATGGAGCAGGGATGGGTAGGGAATTATATCATTTAGCAAGGAGCCGTCCAATTCCCATTAAAGGTAATGGGAACTTCAGAAGTAGATTCTCCCCGTGGACCCATGTGAAATACATGTTGCTCGGTTGCCTCAAGTATATCTTTCATTTATATTTAATAAGTGAGTGATTGTATGTCAAATACCTGGTACCTCTTAAAAATGGCTCCTCGGAGGGTTGTGAACTGCAAAGCACAAGGCTGTTAACAAAGCAGGTATTACAAAATAGAGGCCATGCCACTTCGTGGATCACAATTCGAGAGGCTCTTCAATCTCTTTCTGAATTCCCACATCTCTGTAATGACGTTCTACAAGCTCACGCTATTTACCTGGATTCCTTCCTACGTTTGAAGCTCTGGGAACTGACCCCTCCCGGCTTTGAATGCCAGAGAGTAGAACTGAATTGCTACTTTTTGTTCACATGTGGAGGTCACCAAGTGATGCCAAGTGTTTTCAAGAGTTCTTTATCCCATCTGCCAGACAGAAAAATGGTCATGTTCAGTGTAATATTACTCTCATTTAATATAAATTATAACCAGTGTCGAAATTCATTGTTTTCAAAAAGATAGGGAGAAATATGCAGTCTATACCCAGGCACAAAACAATTAAAATGTACAGTTATAGAATGATTCACATCTGGCTTGAAAATACAACAACCTATGAAAGAGATCTAGGAATCTTGGAAGACAGCAAGCTGAAGATAAGTTAGCAGTGCAGTGTGGCAGCTGAAAAAGCCAATGCGATTCTAGGCTGCATCAATAGGAATATAGTAATTGGATCAAAGAAGTAATAGCTTCTAGGCTGCATCAATAGGAATGTAGTAGGTAAAGGTTTTCCCCTGACTCTGGGGGTTGGTGCTCATCTCCATTTCTAAGCCAAGGAGCTGCATGACACCTCCAAGGTCATGCGGCCAGCATGACTGCATGGAGCACTGTTACCTTCCTAGCGGACCGGTACCTATTGATCTACTCATATTTGCATGTTTTCAAACTGCTAGGTTGGCAGAAGCTGGGGCCAACAGTGGGAGCCGCTCCCTGGATTTGAACCTGCAACCTTTTGATCAGCAAGTTCCGCAGCTCAGCGGTTGAACCCACTGGGGGCTCCAGGAATATAGTATATAGTAGGCCTGGGCAATCATGGTCCTAAATGGTTCTAACGTACTTACAAAACTAAGGTTCTGGTGGTGAACACTAGGTGGTGCTGGTGCTTTGCTTCTACAGTGTTGCTTAAGTCCTGGTGGTGAACATTTCAGAACGCTAACAAAAGTTTCAAAGCTGGATTATCATTTCATTATTGGCGATTTTTAAGACAGAACCAATTAGGAACTGCCATATATAACGAAATTTGGAAAGTTTTGTTAGAGTTCTGAAATGTTCACCACCAGAACTTTAGCAACACTGTAGAAGCAAGGCACCAGCACCACCTAGTGTTCACCACCAGAACTTTAGCAACACTGTAGAAGCAAGGCACCAGCACCACCTAGTGTTCACCACCAGAACTTTAATAAATAATAAACTTTATTTATACCCTGCCCCATCTCCCCAATGGGGACTCCCCAATTAGCAACACTGTAGAAGCAAGGCACCAGCACCACCTAGTGTTCACCACCAGAACTTTAATAAATAATAAACTTTATTTATACCCTGCCCCATCTCCCCAATGGGGACTGCCCAATTAGCAACACTGTAGAAGTAAGGCACCAGCACCACCTAGTGTTCACCACCAGAACTTTAATAAATAATAAACTTTATTTATACCCTGCCCCATCTCCCCAATGGGGACTCCCCAATTAGCAACACTGTAGAAGCAAAGCACCAGCACCACCTAGTGTTCACCACCAGAACTTTAATAAATAATAAACTTTATTTATACCCTGCCCCATCTCCCCAATGGGGACTCCCCAATTAGCAACACTGTAGAAGCAAGGCACCAGCACCACCTAGTGTTCACCACCAGAACTTTAATAAATAATAAACTTTATTTATACCCTGCCCCATCTCCCCAATGGGGACTCCCCAATTAGCAACACTGTAGAAGCAAGGCACCAGCACCACCTAGTGTTCACCACCAGAACTTTAATAAATAATAAACTTTATTTATACCCTGCCCCATCTCCCCAATGGGGACTCCCCAATTAGCAACACTGTAGAAGCAAAGCACCAGCACCACCTAGTGTTCACCACCAGAACTTTAGTTTTGTAAGTACTTTAGAACCATTTGGAACCATGATTGGCCAGGCCTAGTATCTAGATCAAATAAGTAATAATAATAATACATTATTAATAATTATAATTAATAACAACAATAATTCATAATAATAAGAATAATTAATAATAATTATTCATCTTGATAAAATAATTAAGAGTAGAGACATCACACTGTCAACAAAGATCTGCATAGTTAAAGCAATGGTATTCCCCGTAGTAACCTATGGATGCAAGAGCTGGACCATAAGGAAGGCTGAGCGAAGGGAGATAGCCACTTTTGAACTGTGGTGTTGGAGGAAAAGTCTGAGAGTGCCTTGGACCGCGAGAAGATCCAACCAGTCCATACTCCGGGCCGCTCACTGGAGGGAAGGATATTAGAGGCAAAGATGAAGTACGTTGGCCACATAATGAGAAGACAGGAAAGCTTGGAGAAGAGAATGATGCTGGGCAAAATGGAAGGATAAAGGAAGAGGGGCCGACCAAGGGCAAGATGGGTGGATGGCATCCTTGAAGTGACTGGCTTGATCTTGAAGGAGCTGGAGGTGGCCATGGCCAAAGGGGAGCTATGGTTGGACTGGTCCATGAGGTCACAAAGAGTCGGAAGTACCTGAACGAATAAACAACAACAACAATGTATTTTATAGACCACTGTATCTCCCCAAAGGGTCTCGGGGCAGTTTCCAACATGTATGGCAGACATTCAGTGCCAAAAAGGGAAAAACATTCCAAAAGAATTACATCAGGACAAACCATATTGAACAATATAAAAGCAACCTATCTCTAAACTTAAAAACAAACAAAATAATCAACAATGAAAACTTAAATAATCTATACCAGTGTTTCCCAACCAGTGTGCCGTGGCACACTAGTGTGCCGTGAGCGATCATCAGGTGTGCCGTGGGAAATTGGAATCTCCAATTCCCTTTATTCCCCCTCCTGCCAAACACTTTTTCTTCTCCACTCGGGCTCCCTTCTTCCAGCCTCACTCTATCACTTTATGACAGGGGATTCTGTCATAAAGTTTTCCCATGCCGGTTTTAGGGACTTTAAAGTGGTGAGCCTCCTTCCAACATTGTGATTCTGGATAGAAAACAAACAATAACATAACATTATTGGAGTCCACAGTGCTCTCTGGGTGTAGGTGAACAACAACTTCCAAACTCAAGGTCAATTCCCAAGCAAACCCTTTCAGTACTTTCTGATGGTAATGAGAGTTCAATATGCCAAGTTTGGTTCAATTCCATTGTTGCAAGAGTTCAGGATGCTCTTTGATTGTGTGTTAACTATAACAGTGTTTCCCAACCAGTGTGCCGGGTCACACTAGTGTGCCGTGAGCAATCATCAGGTGTGCCGTGGGAAATTGGAACCTCCAGGAAGGGGGGGGGGGAGTCTAGTGTGTTGAAGTATAAAAACACTAAGAAACCTCGATAAAGGCACAAAATTACAAACACCCTCCCCCTCCCCACCCGTTGTTTACTTGGTCTCTCCCTCTCCATGCATTGGGAAGGCCCGCCTCCCTTTCCCCAAGTAGAGACTTCCTCTTGCCTCCCCCCACCCCCAGCCTAATGCCAGATGGTTCAGTCCAACACCGGCCCCGCCCCTCTCTCCTCCCCGATGCGAGTGAAACCGCTCTCGATCTCCCTCCGGCTCCCTGCCCGCCGCCGCCGCCTTCCTTCCTGCCTGCTTCGCCAGCCCTGAGATGCCCACCCGGGCCACTCTGCTGACCCCCAAGGAGCTGCGCAGGTGGTGAGTGAGGCTCCTGTTCCCCAATTCAAGCCTGGCAGGGAGGTAGGGGGCAACCTAAGTGAGAGGGAGACTGCTGGTCTTTCGAGCCCCCTCCAGAAACTGTAACTCCCAAATGTAACAGTGCTCTCTGGACATAGGTGAACTATAACTCCAAACTCAAGGTCAATTCCCAAGCAAACCCTTTCAGTACTTTCTGTTGGTAATGAGAGTTCAATATGCCAAGTTTGGTTCAATTCCATTGTTGCAAGAGTTCAGGATGATCTTTGATTGTGTGTTAACTATACATACCAGAAATTGTAACTCCCAAATGTCAAAGTCTATTTTCCCAAACTCCATCTGTGTTCAGACTTGGAGATATTGAGTATTTATGCCAAATTTGGTCCTGATCCAACATTGTTTCAGTCCACAGTGCTCTCTGGATATAGGTGAACTACGACTCCAAAACCCAAGGTCAGTGCCCACCAAACTCTTATAGTATTTTCTCTTGGTTATGGGAGTTCTGTGTGGGAAGTTTGTGTCTTTGTGCCATTCCTGCCAGGATATCTATGTTGTGTTCATCGAAACAGGCCCAGGTTTCACACTGAGTGTATAAATACATTTAAAAACATATTAACTATATGTATTACTGTGTTAGAGTGTCATTTTGGTTGGTGGTGTGCCCCAGGATTTTGTCAATGTAAAAAGTGTGCCGCGGCTCAAAAAAGGTTGGGAAACACTGATCTATACGGATATAACAGTTAATATAAATTTAATACTAAATATACAAGCAAGTAAGGAAGCTTGCTAAAACTATTATAAAAAGATGCCATGTTATGCAAGAACCAGCTGCCGGAAGTCAGTTCCGGTTTCTAGATAAGGTTTAACGTATCTAGGCGAGAGCATAAGTGGAATATTTACAAATAAAAAAGGTAAGTGGTTCAAATTTGGATTTGCACTTCCCGTCTTTCTTGTATGGTTCAAATCTGCTTCAGAAACCCAAAGCCAGTATGTTTTTACGAGTTTTAGGTTCTTCCGAGCCAGACCTATCCAACTCTAGTATTTAGCCCAGAAACAGATCGACAGCCAGCATGGGAATCGTCCTCTCACGGTACAGCACTCTAGTTAGCAATCTGGCCGCCGATCTCTGCAGTAATTGCAGCTTCTGAACTATCTTCAAAGGCAGCCCCATGCAGCGAGCCTTGCAGTAGTCCAGAAGTAACCAAGACATGGACTAGCATGGCCAGACCTGGCATCTCAATGTATGGGCACAGCTGGCACATATGTTTTAACTATGTGAATGTGCTCCTGGCTACCACCAACACCTGGACTTCCAGGATCAGTGATGAGTCCAGGAACACCTCCAGGCTGCGGACCTGTGTCTTATTTATTTATTTATTTATTATTCGGGTTTCTATGCTGAGGCTCGCGGCGGCTCACAGGAACCGAAGGTACAACTACACACAAGCAATGCGATAAAACCTCTAAGACAATTAAACAGTTAAAACAGCAAAATACAAAAACCCCAGGTACAGTTCAGAAATTAGATAGCGTGACACCCCAGGACAGCGGCTAAAGCGGAACATGGGCAGGACCTACTCACCGAAGGCCTGCTTAAACAAATAAGTTTTGCAGGCGCGTCTAAACGGAAGCAGGTCCTTTATAGCCTGCGTTCCAGCCGGGAGGGCGTTCCACAGCGTAGGAGCTATAACGGAGAACGCCCTCCGGCGAGTAGATGTCAGTTTAGCCGATTTCGCCGAGGGTATCTCTAACAAATTAGCATCCTCGGAGCGTAGTGATCTCGGGGACAGTGTGGGGTGAGTCGGTCCCTCAAGTACGCTGGCCCCAGGCCATGCAAGGCCTTAAAGGTAAGAACCAACACCTTGAAGGAGATCCGGTGCTCGATTGGGAGCCAGTGCAGATCCTGCAAAACAGGTGTGATGTGGCGGCCTGCTGGGGTTCCAGACAGGAGCCGGGCGGCAGTGTTCTGCACCAGCTTGAGCTTCCGGGTCGCCCGACAAAGGAAGGCCAACGTAAGCGCGCGTTACAGTAATCCAGCCTTGAGATGACCGTAGCTTGGATCACCGTGGCCAGGTCATTCCGGGAGATATAGGGGGCCAGCCTCCGAGCCTGTCGCAGATGAAAAAAAGCAACCTTGCTGACCGCGGAGACCTGGGCCTCCATGGTCAGCTGGGAGTCCAGATGGACCCCCAGGTTCTTAAGAAGGCGATGGGCATAGCGCCACACCGTCCAGGGTCGGAAGCTGGACATCTACACCACCCGAGCGGCCCGACCACAAGATCTCCGTCTTCACCGGATTCACCCTCAACCTACTGGCACGCAGCCATCCAAGGAGAGTGTGACCCCATCCAACACAGGCTGTAATCCCATACCTTGGTCTGCTTTCCGACTGATCCGAAGTACTTCTATTTTGCCTGGATTTACCTTCAGATGGATTAGCCCTCATTCAGTCCATCACTGATGACAGGCAATGGATTAGTACTGTTGTATTCTGCTTTGGTCATGCGTCACTTGGAATTTTTACCAGTTCTGGCCAAATCAGAATGGGCTTGGACTGCATGGTGGGTCTTCCAACTCTAGGATTCTGTATGTTTGCCTGCTGTTTTGCGCTGGTGCATATATACAGTATATGTCCCTGGAGTATGGTCCTTGAATCTCTATACCGATAGTAGTCAAATTTGCACATCTTCTGCTTTTGGAACTTCTAGGTTTCTTCCCCAGTTCACACTGGTTGCTATGGAGATCGGGTCTCGCGGCAAAGAAAATATAAGGAATCTTGAACGTCGAACAGCTTAGCTCAGATTTTCTCTTTTCACATTTTAATTTTCTTTGTGCTGCCCTACCAAAAGCTGGAGGGAACTGTGTTTCTCCGAGGAGACTGAAGGCAATGGCCTTACGTTTGGAAGAGGGTCAACTTTGCTTGAGCAGGTTTTTATGGATATATTTGTGGGTTTTGGCTGTGTGCTCTTTCTGAGCTCAAGGTCTATGTGGTGAGGCTTCTGTTGGTTGGGGGTCGACCTTGGGACCATTTCTTCTGTGCAGCTGCCGCTTCATTCTTTGGAGCTCAGCAAACAGAAAGTGAAAAGCAAGCATTTTTGTGGGCGCTTCGTAAGGGATTTTAAGGAAACAGCCTGGACAGCTTTGCAACAACATATATAATACTAGCTGTGCCCGGCCACGCGCTGCTGTGGCATAGTCTGGTGGTATGGAAAATTAAGTAATGAGAAGGTCTGCTTAATTACAACAGCCACAACAATAGTAATAGTAATAGGAAGGAAAGAAAGAGGTACCGCAGGAAGGAAGGAGAGAAAGTAGAAAGGAAAGAGAAAGGGGAGGAAAGGCAGGAAAGAGGCAAAGAAGGAAGGAGAAAATGATATAGTATTCCTTTCCTTCTTTCCTTCCATCCATCCTACCTTTCTTCCCTCCTTGTATCCTTCTGTTCCTTACTCCTCCCCTCCCTTCCTGGTATCCTTCCTTTTTCCTTCGTTCCTTCCCTCTATCCTTCCCTTTTCCTTCCTTTCTTCTCCCCTCTTTCCTTCCTTCCTTCTATCCTGCAGCACCTTAGAATGTTGGAATGTGGATGGCCAATCGGAGTTCTTTATGCAAATACCATTTCAGTGGCAACCAATCCCCTCTGTCTGGGGCCGTAGAATGTTGGAGTTCTGAGGCTGGCCAATCAGAGTCCTTTATGCAAATATTACATTAATGGCAACATATTGAAATGCTGTCACATATTCCTTGGCACCCCCACACCTCCCAGAAAATGAATATTCCATTTCCAATGGGAAAAAAACCTGTCATTTGGCTAACTCAAGCATTCAGTTGCATTCTGTTTTGCTGGCCAATCAAGAGCCCTTTATGCAAATTGTCTCTCAGTGTCAACTCATTCCCTCTGTCTGGTGCCGTAGAGTGTTGGAGTTCTGTGGCTGGCCAAACAGAGTCCTTTATGCAAATAGTTCCTCAGTGGCAACCAGTTCTGTGGTGCTGGGCCAAACAGAGTCCTTTATGCAAATAGTTCCTCAGTGGCAACCAGTGCCCTCTGTCTGGTGCCTTAGAGTGTTGGAGTTATGTGGCTGGCCAAACAGAGTCCTTTATGCAAATAGTTCCTCAGTGGCAACCAGTGCCCTCTGTCTGGTGCCGGAGATTTTTAATGAGTGTTTGCCTTAGAGTGTTGGAGTTCTGAGGCTGGCCAGTCAGAGTCCTTTATGCAAATAATCCCACAGTGGCAGCCAATCGAAAAGCTGGCACATATTCCTCCGTACCTCCCACCCTCCGCACCTCCCGCCCTCCGTACCTCTTTAAACACTTTTATTATAGACATAGATTTGCCATATTTATTTCCCACCCTTCTCACCCAATGCTTTTGACACAAAATTAATCACCCCAAATCCACTTCAAATAAGGCTTTCTGATGGGGAGGCAAAATGCATAGAATAGAAAGGATCTTGCAATGAAGGTGGCACCAAACAACTATTCCTTTAGCAAGAATTTCTTGCTTGCTGTTGGTGCTGCCGTCGCTGTTGTTTTGGCGGGGGATCTTCAAAAGCATTAATTTCAGCAGTCAGTAAAGACTTGGACCTCTGCTTCTCCCTCCACCCCTTCAGGTCTTTACTCATCTTGCAAGAACTGAATTTTTCCATGCAGTAATTAAAATTTGTAGGTCAAGTCTCTCATGGCACCATTTTCTGCTAATATGGGAGAGCAACGGTTGGATTCGCTTATGCAGCTCTTTGCGGGGCTGAGATTTAAAGGATGAAGGGTGACATTTCCCCCCGTTTTGTAAATTAATGCCATTGATCTGCCTAACAAGAACAAAGTTGGGCTTCAAAATACCAAATGATAAAGAGATTAAGACCCGGTAGGGTTTTCCAAAAGGCACCTCGATTGTAAGGCTCTGCGCAGGATATTGAACGTTCAATTAGACTTTCTAATAAGCTATTGACTTAAAATGGATCAAATGTGGCAAGGAAGAGCTTGACCAAAAATGACTTCTTGTATTCTAGAATATGGCTTTATGAAACAAATAGTGTTTTGCATTATAGATAAGTCATTACAGTCTTCCCTCCTCACTTATTGCAGGGGTTACGTTCCAGGTGAAAAACCCGCAATAAGTGAAGTAGGGAGACTATATTTAGTTTAATATGTATGAATTATTTTACTAGTTATACACTATTTTATTTATTTATTATTCAAATTTCTATGCCGCCACTCCCCAGGGGCTCGGAGCGGCTCACAAAATATAGAACAAACACATAACGACCAATTTATTTATTTATTTATTCGGGTTTCTCCCGTTGACTCCCGGAGGCTCGCGGCGGCTTACAAGAGCCGAAGGCACAATAAAATACAGAACAATAAAACAGTAAAAGCAATTAAAAACAGAGCAACACAATAAGCAATAACACATTGGAGCAATGGCACGATTAAGAGTGTGCGGGCCTACCCGCCGAAAGCCTGCTTAAACAAGTGGGTTTTACAAGCCCGTCTGAATGGGAGCAGGTCCTTCATTGCCCGGGTTTCGGCCGGGAGGACGTTCCACAGCGTGGGGGCTATAACAAGGAACGCCCTCCGACGGGTGGATGTCAGTCGTGCCAGCTTCGCTGAAGGTACCTCCAAAAAGTTGGCACCCTTGGGCCGTAGTGATCTCAAAGGGCAATATGGAGTGAGACGGTCCCTCAGATACGCTGGCCCCAGACCGTGCAAGGCCTTAAAGGTAAGAACCAACACTTTGAAGGCGATCCAGTGCTCAATAGGCAGCCAGTGCAGATCCTGCAAGACAGGTGTTATATGGCAGCCTGCTGGGGAGCCAGACAGGAGCCGGGCGGCAGTGTTCTGCACCAGCCTGAGCTTCCGGGTCGCCCGACATAGGAAGGCCAACGTAGAGCGCGTTGCAGTAGTCTAGTCTTGAGATGACCGTGGCTTGGATCACCATGGCCAGGACGTTCTGGGAGAGATAGGGGGCCAGCCTCCTTGCCTGTCGGAGATGGAAAAAGGCCACCTTGCTGACCGCAGAGACCTGGGCCTCCATGGTCAGCTGGGAGTCCAGGTGGACTCCCAGGCTCTTCACGGAAGACGATGGGCATAACGCCTCACCGTCCAGGGTCGGAAGCTGGACATCTACCCCGCCCGGGCGGCCTAGCCACAAGATCTCCGTCTTCGCCGGATTCACCCTCAACCTACTGGCTCGCAGCCATCCAGTAACGGCTTCGAGGCAATGTTGGAAATTATCGGGGACGGATCCCGGCCTGCCCTCCATCCTCAGGATGAGCTGGGTATCATCCACGTATTGGTGACACTCCAGCCCATAAGTCCGCACCAGCTGTGCAAGCGGCTGCATGTAGATGTTAAATAACAGAGGGGAGAGGATGGCCCCCTGGGGGACCCCACAAACTAATGGGGAGCCCTCGGAGACCACCTCGCCCCTCCTCACACACGCAATAAAACCAGTTAAACAAACTAACAAGGTTCGAATGCCTGCCGGAACAGATATGTCTTACACATCCTACGGAAAGTTGGCAAATTCCGCAGGGCACGAACTTCCGAAGGCAAGGTTTTCCAGAGGGATGGCGCCACGACCGCAAAGGCCCTATGCCTAGTAGCTGTTAAGCGAAAAGTCTTAAAACTAGGGACTTCCAATAGATCTTGGTCCTCTAAGCCAGTTTTTCCCAAACAGTGTGCCGTAACATCATCAGGTGTTCTGTGGGAAATTGGAACCTCCAATACCCTTTCTTCCCCCTCCTGCCGAACACTTTTTCTTCTCCACTCGGGCTCCCTTCTTCCCAGCCTTGCTCTGCTCGCTTTGCCTCGCTTTGCTCTGGGGCGAGTATGCGCAGTAGCGCCTGCACGGGTCACATCTTCCTCCCTCCCCCCTCCCCTCCTGAACACGCTCACGATGCCCCCTCAGATCAAAATGGCGGCAGAAGCGAGTGTAGAAGAAAAAGTAAGTGTTCAGCAGGAGGGGGAAGAAAGGGCGCGAAGGGGAGGAGGAGGAAGAGGTCTCTGTCGAAAGCTGGCATGGGCAAACTTGGACCTTCCAGGTGTTTTGGACTCCAACTCCCACCATTCCTAGCAGCCTCAGGCCCTTTTCCTTTCCCCCCTCAGCCACTTAAGCAGGAAAGGGCCTCAGGCTGTTAGGAATGGTGGGAGTTGAAGTCCAAAAGCACCCAGAGGGGGTCAAGTTTCCCCATGCCTGTTTGAGGGACCTTAAAGTGGTGAGCCTCCTTCCAACATTGTGAATCTGGATAGAAAACAAACAACAACATAACATGACATTTTTTGAGTCCACAGTGCTCTCTGGGTGTAGGTGGACTATAACTTCCAACCTCAAGGTCAATTCCCAAGCAAACCCTTTCAGTACTTTCTGTTGGTAATGAGAGTTCAATATGCCAAGTTTGGTTCAATTCCATTGTTGCAAGAGTTCAGGATGCTCTTTGATTGTGTGTTAACTATAAATTGAACTGAAACAAGATCGTAGTTTTAAGCTAAAATTTGCTGATCTTCCTTTGGACAGTTTTTGGTTATCTGTTGCCAGGGAGTTCCCCATTCTGGCCAACAAAGCTATTTTGACATTGCCCCCGTTTTCAACCACATATCTGTGTGAGATGAGCTTCTCTAGCTTGACTGCGATAAAAACTAAAAACAGAGAGAGACTGACAGTTGTTGAGCAAGAGCTTCGTGTGTGTCTTTCTGCCATTCCTGCCAGGATATCTATGTTGTGTTCATCGAAACAGGCCCAGGTTTCACATTGAGTGTATAAATACATTTAAAAACATATTAACTATATGTATTACTGTGTTAGAGTGTCATTTTGGTTGGTGGTGTGCCCCAGGATTTTGTAAATGTAAAAAATGTGCCGCGGCTCAAAAAAGGTCGCAAAACACTGTGGTAATCTATTCCAGAGAGTCGGGGCTACCACTGAGAAAGCTGTCTGTCTGGTAGAAGACAGGTGGTAGGTTCGAACAGTGGGGACTTCCAGTAAGTTTTGTTCACTGGACCGTAGTGATCTCTGGGGAACATACGGCGAGAGACAGTCCCTCAGGTACACAGGCCCTAGACCAGGGGTGTCCAACTGGCGGCCCTGGGGCTTTGGTTCCTCCCAGGTAGCCTGTTGGACACGGCTCCTGCCTATGCCCTCAGCCTGCCATTTTAAATATTTTTTAAAATCGCCCATTTTTTAAAAAAATGGCGGCTGTGGGAGGATGGGGAGGCGGGGCAGGGAGGAGGAAGAGAGAGCTCCGGAGAACTTTTTCGGATCCCAGGCAGGCAGGCACCTAGAAGGGAGAGGGGAGAGGCGCAGGAGGCCGGGCAAAGTGGGGCAAAGCCAAGCGGCCCGCCAAGCTGCAGCCCTCGGGACTCCCATTCCAGGCCGAGACCTGGGCGCGAGCGCTGTGGCACCGCCTTTCTTTCCTTGGCTCCCCGGCCTAGGAAGGGGAAGCTGAACCCGAGGAGGGTAGGCTGCGGGGATGCGTGTCTCCACTTGCTGCTGCTTGTGCCCTCGCTGCCTTTCTCCGCCTCGCCCTCCCTCGCCTTCGAAGGAGAAAGGCGGCGGCCCCACGGCCTAGGAAGAGAGAGAGAGCGCGAGAAAGGAGGGAGGAGGAGGGATGGTGGCTCTTCAGGGGCAGCTAGGAGTCACGCCAGGCTCTCTCTCTCGCGCTGCCCCATGGCATGGACTGCCACCAGTGGGAGGGTCCTCCTTTCAGCCATCCCTAGGAAGGGAGTGACACCCTCGAAGGGAAGCGGTGCCAAGGGCAGCGCCCACGCCAGGCCTGTGACGCGCTGCTCTTGGCAGGCAAGAATTCCTCCCCGTGCAGACGGGGCCTGGGGGCGGGGCCTGGGGGGCGGGGCCGCGGCCCCGCAGGCACAACAGGTGATCTCTTATCCGATTGTTCCCTGGACCCGCCAAAAGTTGGACACCCTGCCTAGACCATGTAAGGCCTTAAAGGTTAACACCAACACTTTGAACGTAATCCGGTACTCTACTGGAAGCCAGTGCAGTTGTTGCAAGATGGGAGTTATATGGCATCTAACCAGAACACCGGCGAGCAAGCGAGCTGCAGCATTCTGCACCAACTTGAGTTTCTGGATTACGGACAAAGGAAGGCCAATGTAGAGGGCGTTACAGTAGTCTAGTCTCGAGATGACTGTCGCCTGGATCACCTGGATTCTCTGAAGTTATTCTCTCTTTTCTCTCTTGTGATTTTCTCTCACTCTCTCTCACACACATTGATATTGGTAGGACCTTTTATGCATAGAATAATTGTCTAATGTCTTGACCCTTTCTCCTTTTTCAATGTATATTCAAATCATGATCTTTTATGTTACTCAGCCGTCCTGCCACCTCAAAGAGCAGCCATCATGATCTGGGATAAAGGGTTAATATTATGCTTATGTTACAGTGCATTAAAAGCTCTAATTAAAATAGTATTACATTCCCATCTGCCAATCTCCAGTAATCTTCTTTAATTGCAGTAATTAAACTATATTTACATGTTCAGAATACTTGTAATTTAGCAAATTGCGCACTCTGCTCTCCATTTAATCAAACAACCAGTTCCAGTATATTTAGTGTGGAAAGAAGTAATTTCAGTGTTTTGATTACTATAGCAGATTTGACAGAGTAAGTACCCCTCTAGTCAAGGCTTTGAAAAGGAAGGCAAACATGAAACAGAGGCATGGTTTGATTGCCAAGCGAATGCCTAATTGCATGTTGAGGGTTTACTATGAGGGGGTGCAAAACATTTCTCACTCCCATCTTCCTCTCAGGTACACCTGACATGAGACATTATGGGAAAGATCTATTAGGGCAGTGGTTCTCAAGCTTTCTAATGCCGTGACACCTAAATACTGTTCCTCACATTGTGGTGACCACCCAACCTTAAAATTATTTTCGTTGCTACTTCATAACCAGGAATGTGGCGCAGCTGGTCATGGATTCGCAGTTGACTATGGAGGCCCAGATCGCTAATGTTAGTAAGCAGGCCTTTTTCCATCTCCGGCAGGCGAGACAGCTGGCACCTTACCTTTCAGAGGAAGCCTTGGCTACAATCATCCATGCGATGGTTACATCTAGACTGGATTATTGTAACGCCTTGTACAGGGGTGCTCATTAAGTAGATCGCGATCGACTGGTCGTTCCCAGGACCGAAGGAGGTGATCCCAGCTGGATGGGCCACTTCTGAAAACACCTTTGAGAAAGCCCCGCCGTAACTCAAATCTGTTACGCTGCACTGCAGCTTCTGGAAGCAAAGGGGGAATGCCAAGGCAGTAGTGGCATAGTAGCCAATACTGGTTGGTTCCCCCCTTTCCAGAAGCTGTGGAAACTTTATGGCCAGAGGGCAGGCCAGGATTACCCATAAGGCCAACCTAGGCCAGCTTCTGGAGGGGAAGAGGGGGATGTCAAGGCAGTAGTGGCATAGATAGCCACTACTGGCCTTGCATTCCCCCTCTTGCCTCCAAAAGCTGGGAAGCAAAAAAGCCAGATGGACTCAGGACAGAGGATGACTCTCCCTCTCCCTCTCTTTAGCTCTTCTCTCAGATTCTGGAGGGAAGAGGGGGAATGCCAAGGCAGTAGTGGGGAGGATAGCCACTACTAGCTTGGCCCCTCCCTCTTACCTCCAGAAGCTGTGGATACGCTAAAGCCAGAGGGGGAGGTGGAGGGCTTCCCTTCCCGCCCCTTCCCCTGCTCCGCCCTGGTTGATCTTTCAGACTTGGTTTTAATAGAAGTAGCTCGCATGCTGAAAAAGTGTGGGCACCCCTGGCCTTGTATGTTGGCCTTCCCCTGTCGACTACTCGGAGGATCCGCATTATTCAGAATGTGGCTGCCAGGCTACTTGCAAAAACACCTTTGAGATGCCACATAACTCCAACTCTGTTACATTTGCGCTGGCTTCCAACGGAATTCCGGACCCTGTTTAAGTTGTTGGTTCTGACCTTTAAGGCGCTTTATGGTCAGGGGGCGGCATATCTCGGAGACCGCCTCTCCCCTCTTCCCCGCCAGTGGTCGCCACAACTCCTCCAACTAAACTGACTGTACGTTCCAGGCCCCAGGGAAGTACGTCTCGAAAGAACAAGACGTAGGGCCTTCTCCATCTCTGCCCCTGTCTTGTGGAACTCCATGCCTCCCCACGTGAGGGCCATGCGTGACCTGCGACCCTTTGCTCAGGCACTCAAGACCTGGCTTTTTAGCAGAGCTTTTAATGTCTAATGCAGTCTATTTGGTATTGTGTATTTTTAATGTTATTGTTTTATGTAAATCGCCTGGAGCATTTTAATGGAGGGCGATTAACAAGTGAGAAACTGATGATGATGATGATGGTTAAGTGTCAGCTGCATAAGATCTCTCTGACCAATAGGTCATGAGTTTGAGGTCTGCCCGGGTCGAGGTGGGTGCTCGATCTTTAAGTGTAGCCTGCTGTCGACCTTTGCAGCCCGAAAGACAGTTGCATCTGTCAAGTAGGAGATAAAGGTGCCACATTAAGTGGGGAGGCAAATTTTGACTGATTTATGAGGCCATTAAAGAACTCCAGGAACACTGAGGAATGCGGAAGGAACAATAAGGGACGCTGAGAATGCTGAGAGACGAGGAATGTGTCAGCTCCCCCTGGTGGCCAGAGTTTGCCTCTGTTCGTCTATATGTGTGTATGTGGAAACAGCAGGGATTGTCTGCTAATATGTGTACCTGTAATTTGCTCTGAGTCCCCTTCGGGGTGAGAAGAGCGGAATATAAATAAAGTGTATCTATGTATATAATAAAAGTCAGTGTTTGCAGCAGTACGGAGGACGGGAGGTGCGGAGGAATATGTGCCAGCATTTCGATTGGTTGCCACTGTGGGATTATTTGCATAAAGGACTCCGATTGGCCAGCCTCAGAACCTCAACATTCTAAGGCACCAGACAGAGGGGACTGGTTGCCACTGAGGGAGTATTTGCATAAAGGACTCTGATTGGCTATCTGCATTCCAACATTCTATGGTGACGCAGCGGGAAAAGGAAAGGACTCAGGCAGTCAGTCACTGCGGTCCACAGCAATGACGGATCAGGACCGAACTTGGCACACAGAGGCCCAATGGCCCACTTCACAACCTGGTGTGGTTTAGGGCAGGATGGGCCACGAATGATGGGATTTGCAGTACCTTCACCTGATTCACTTCTCAAACAACACTTCAAAATTGCTGTCAAATTTGGGCCTGGTCTGTGATTTATAGGGGCTTACTATTATAGGGGCTTACTATTTTTGCTACAGTGCTTTTTATATAATCTTTAATAAACTGCTTTGCTGTTTTAACTTGGACCTGGTTGTGGTGGTTAAGTACAGAGGTGTTTCCTGGTCTGGAATGCAACACTACCATTCATTAACATCTGGGGACCCAAATTGGGTAAAAACTAAAAAGTCCCTATTATGATGTAAAAAAATTAAGGTTTGGCCTCTGTATCCACCGATTCTTTTATTGTGATTGAGCTAACAAAGTTCACTCAGACAGAATTGCTTTTCTCAGTTACTTTAATAACTTTATTGCATAATCAACGATGTTGATTTAGCAGATTTTCATTATTCCTGTTCCGTAGCTTTCCGGTTAGATCCCATAAGCCTTTCTGATGATAGTCTTCACTCTCGAGACCATTAGAAATCTGTTGGAAGCGGGGAGAAGTTTCTCGCTCCCAAATCCTTTTGTTTGCTCATCTTCCAAGGTCACGCAAGCACCTATATTTCAGTATAGGTGTTTCCAAATCTGATTCATCATCAGACGAGAAAACGGAAATGCTGCTACTTTCTTCACATGTAGTACCTTGCATTCCTCCCTGTTGAAATTCACTTTGTTAGCTTTGGCTCATCTATTAAAGTCATTTGCATCCCGATCTTGTATTTTGGAGTATTAGCTAATTTGGTGTCATTTGCAAATTTGATCGTCATGCCTTATATTCCATCAACCCAGCCATTAATAAAGATGTGAAATAGCCCTGAAAGGCCCAGGATGGAACCATATGGCAGTGATTTTCAACCTTTTTTGAGCCACGGCACATTTTTTACATTTACAAAATCCTGGGGCACACCACCAACCAAAATGACACAAAATGACACTCTAACACAGTAATACATATCGTTAATATGTTTTTAAATATATTTATACACTCACTTAGTGTGAAACCTGGGCCTGTTTCGATGAACACAAAATAGATATCCTGGCAGGAATGGTAGAAAGACACACATGAAGCTCTTGCTCAAAAGCTGTCAGTCTCTCTCTGTTTTTAGTTTTCTTTTTCTTTTGTCCACAACTCATATGAGGGCCTTCATCTGTGTCATAATTTTGTCCAGGGCCCTGTTCGGCATTTGCATTTTCCCTTCTCAAAAGCTTCTCCATCACTGTCACTCGCTTGTCTTGCTGTGATCCCAAATTGACGCGCAGCTGCAGCACTAACTCTAACTTTGTTTACTTAGCCGCATATGAGCAAATCCAAGATGGCGGGACCATAGCACTCTCGCGTCACTTCTTAGGTGATGCGAGAGTGCTACGGTTCCATTTCTTAAAGGGACAGATGCGCCTTATAGTTTATATATGAATGAAGTTTGAAAATAATTTAAACAATAATAGTTCAACACAATATATGCAATCAATTTTCCATTTTATATAATCAAAACATCATATAACATAACAGTGACAATCATATTCTTATACATCTATACGCATCCATAACAATACCGTGTCCGTAGTGTGGCTGTGACAATACAATGTCTATAGAGAGTGCATCTCAATGGGTCCAGTCCGTACACTTTAGGATCAATCGTCCAAAGCTCAATAGGAGCATAACACAGGTATAAGGATGCATGGAAGTAATCCGAAACCATAGGCCCTGCTCTCGCTCCCGCCGACCTCTCAGATGCGGTTTGTGGGGACGAGGGACAGGGCCTTCTCGGTGGTGGCCCCCTGCCTGTGGAATGCGCTCCCTATGGAGGTACGGTCCACCTCATCCCTCCTGGCATTCAGGAAAAAGGTAAAATCCTTGCTCTGGGACCAGGCGTTCCCACACCAGCACTAAGCAGCATATCTGACGGGATTTTAATGGAAGGGAGGAAGAGGGTCAATGCTTTTATGGTTGAATATTGTTTTAAATGGAATGATTGTAGATGTTGCTGAGGGATCGTATTTTAATGTCTTAATTGTATTTTAATGTGTTGTGGGGTTTGGGGTTTTACGCTGTTGATGTGGCATCGAATTGTGCCATGCTGTAAGCCGCTCTGAGTCCCCCCTCGGGGGTTGAGAAGAGCGGGGTAAAATCCTGAAATAAATAAATAAATAGAGCCGCAGGAACCGGAGCCAGTCAATTCAAGGCTCCTTGGAAATGAAGTGTATGGACTGGACCCATTGAGATGCACTCTCTATAGACATTGCATTGTCACAGCCACACTACGGACACAGTATTGTTATGGATGTGTATAGATGTATAAGAATATGATTGTCACTGTTATGTTATATGATGTTTTGATTATATAAAATGGAAAATTGATTGCATATATTGTGTTAAACTATTATTGTTTAGTAGTATCTAACCTGACTCTGTTTATAGTTTGAAAATAATTTCCCACGGCACACCTGTTGATCTCTCACAGCACACTAGTGTTCCACGGCACACTGGTTGAAAATCACTGCCATATGGCACCCCACTGGTCACTGTCCAGGACTAAGAGCAACCATTAGTGAGCACCGTTTTGGTTCAGATGCTGTGGATTTCAAGTATGCATTTCCAAACAAGCACAGTCAAAATTGGTGGTATCTGGTTCAGAGGTAGAATACAAGCTTTCCTTCAGAATAAGAAAAGTCCTTTTTTGACACACATTTTCCTACTGATGCATTGTGGACTTCCTGACAATACACAACACGCTCGCCTGCCAACACTTCTTGTTAAAACCTGTCAGCGGACCGGGCCACTGATCGGTTATGTCTTGAGTTTTGTATGTTTATTTGGAAAGTAAACTAATCACTTTGACTGTAAATCCATTTTATTGAACAGATGAATTCATGTCATATGTGTACTTTGAACCAATATTGGTACAAATCTCTTTTTGAGACACCTATTGCACTCCGTTTCTGGGAACACCTGTAATCACAGCACCACACAAAAGTCCAGAATATTGTTACAAATCCCTTTTTGAGACATTAGTTTACATGTATACTTTTTTTAAAAAAAAAAGTGTTTGTGGATTTAGAAAGCAGATTTTCATTTAAATTATTTTAAAATAGAGATTGATATGTGAGTGGGATGGAAGTATTTTAAGGATACACAATGGCATGGAGTATAATAAATGGATCTATCGACTACGCGGAACCATTAGTGAGCATCCTTTGAATTCAGATGCTTTGGATTTCAAGGAACCTGTTCCAAACAAGCACAGTCAAAATTGCTGGTATCTGGTTCAGTGTGCTCTCTGGCTTCAGGTTAAACTACAACTCCCACTATGGCGATTCAGTCCCCTCAAACCCCTCCACTAGGTCAGTGTTTCCCAACCAGTGTGCCGTGGCACACTAGTGTGCCGTGAGCGATCATCAGGTGTGCCGTGGGAAACTGGAACCTCCAATCCCCTTTCTTCCCCCTCCTGCTGAACACTTTTTCTTCTCCACTCGGGCTCCCTTCTTCCCAGCCTCGCTCTGCTCGCTTTGCCTCGCTTTGTTCTGGGGCGAGTCTGCACAGTAGCGCCCGCACGGGTCACATCTTCCTCCCTCCCCCCTCCCCTCCTGAACACGCTCACGCTGCCCCCTCGGATCAAAATGGCGGCAGAAGCGGCAGTGTAGAAGAAAAAGTGAGTGTTGGAGGGGGAAGAAAGGGCGCGAAGGGGAAGGGGGAGGAAGAGGTCTCTGTCGAAAGCTGGCATGGGCAAACTTGGACCTTCCAGGTGTTTTGGACTCCAACTCCCACCATTCCTAGCAGCCTCAGGCCATTTTCCTCCCCCCCCCCTTAGCCACTAAAGCAGGAAAGGGCCTCAGGCTGGTAGGACTGGTGGGAGTTGGAGTCCAAAGCACCCAGAGGGCCGAAGTTTTCCCACGCCTGTTTGAGGGACCTTAAAGTGGTGAGCCTCCTTCCAACATTGTGATTCTGGATAGAAAACAAACAACAACACAACATAACATTGTTTGAGTCCACAGTGCTCTCTGGGTGTAGGTGAACTACAACTTCCAAACTCAAGGTCAATTCCCAAGCAAACCCTTTCAGTACTTTCTGTTGGTAATGAGAGTTCAATATGCCAAGTTTGGTTCCATTCCATTGTTGCAAGAGTTCAGGATTTTCTTTGATTGTGTGTTAACTATAAATCCCAGAAACTGTAACTCCCAAATGTCAAGGTCTATTTTCCCCAAACTCCATCTGTGTTCACAATTGGGCATATTGAGTATTCGTGCCAAGTTTGGTCCTGATCCAACATTGTTTCAGTCCACAGTGCTCTCTGGATATAGGTGAACTACAACTCCAAAACCCAAGGTCAATGCCCACCAAACTCTTATAGTATTTTCTCTTGGTTGTGGGAGTTCTGTGTGGGAAGTTTGTGTCTTTCTGCCATTCCTGCCAGGATATCTATGTTGTGTTCATCGAAACAGGCCCAGGTTTCACACTGAGTGTATCAATACATTTAAAAACATATTAACTATATGTATGACTGTGTTAGAGTGTCATTTTGTGTCATTTTGGTTGGTGGTGTGCCCCAGGATTTTGTAAATGTAAAAAATGTGTCACGGCTCAAAAAAGGTTGAAAAACGCTGCTGTAGAGAACCTGTTGTGATTTGCAAGAACATACCCGATATTTCATATTTATCATATATTCCTAAAAATTAGTATGGTGGCCAGTGTCGGCAGAGAGAGCTGTGCGAGACACAAGGCACGTAATATTTCAAACCTGAGAAATGAAGCATGGAGCTCTGGAATGGCCCAGCCCTCATTAGCAGAATGGTGGATTTTTGTAATTAGTTCTTTCTAGTCTAATTAGCATGGATGAGACTAATCATCTTGTGTGCAACAAAATCTTAATGCTCAAGATGGGATGTCCTTGGCCTGTCTTTCAAAGGAATTCCTAGGATCCCCCCCCCCCCCCATGTTTGCTGTATTACTTTTGGCTTTGTGCTAGCCTTGACTCATAATGGCTTGGTTTGATACACTGGGCGCTTGTCATGTGCTGCCCTTCCATATTTGTGTATTTTTTCCTGACGAAGAATAGATATAAAAACATGCTTGTTCTTGATGAATCTCATTTTGTTGATTTTGGACCAGCTCTTCAATCCTTGAATGTCGCCTTGAATCTGTTTTCGCCACCTGCTTCTCTGGCCCTGGAACTCAACAAAAAAGCTCCTGTTTTGTAGCAGATTCCCTAGATTTTTCAGGAGGAGGCAATGATTTACAGCAGTGGTTCTCAGCCTTTGGTCCTCCAGGTGTTTTGGACTTCAACTCCCAGAAATCCCAGACATCTTCCTAGTTGTTAGGAATTGTGGGAGCTGAAGTCCAGGACACCTGGAGGACCAAAAACCACTGTTTACAGTATCATAAGCTGCTGACAGGTCTATGAAGACGGCTCCTGAAATCTTTTGTCTTTCCAAACCATCTTCTATGTGCTGAGTCAGGTTCAGAACTTGTGATGTGCAGCTTTTCTCTTTCCTGAAATCAGCTTGCTGTGGAAACATACATGAGTCCATTTCCCCCCATAATTCTGTGCAGGATAAGTCTCTCCAGAACTTTATAGGGATGACACAACAAGGAGATTGGTCTATAGCTTTTTGGGTCATTGCAGTCTTTGCCTGGTTTTAAAATGTTCAGAATAGTTATTTGCTACTATTATTCTTTTCATAATGTTTTATTTATTTATTTATTTATTATTTGGACTTGTACACCACCACTCCCCGAGGGCTCGGAGCGGCTTATAAACATATAAAAGCATCACAGGAGTAAAAACAACATATTAAACTAGACCAATAAAGATTTTCCAGCTTAGCAATCAAAGGCTAGCCAGAAAAGGCCTTGCAGGCCTTGCGGAAAGAGAGTAGATCATGCAAGGCCCGCACATCACTTGAAAGGGTGTTCCAGATTGACGGTGCTACTACAGAAAAGGCTCTGCGCCGGGTCGATGTGAGGCGAATTGCTTTAAAAGTTGGCACTTCCAGGAGATTCATTTGTTCAGATCGAAGTGACCTCTGGGGTTGGTAGGGGAAGAGATGGTCCCTCAGATACAGCAGCCCCAGACCATGCAAGGCCTTGAAGGTTAACACCATCACCTTGAAGGTGATCCGGTGCTCGACCGGAAGCCAATGGAGCTGCTGGAGAAGGGGTGTTATGTGACATCTTACTGGGGTCCCAGTGAGAAGTTGGGCAGCGGCATTGTGGACGAGCTTTAATTTCCAGATCACTGACAAGGGCAGGCCAATGTAAAGGGCATTACAGTAGTCCAGTCTCGAGATTACCGTGGCTTGGAGCACCGCGGCCAGGTCGTCTCTGGATAAGTAGGAGGCCAGACGCCTAGCTTGCCGCAGATGGAAGAAGGCGGTTTTGCTGACGGTGGAGACCTGGGCTTCCATCGACAGCAACGGGTCTAAGATGACCCCAAGGCTCTTTACTGAGGATGTTGGGCATAATGCCTCACCATCCAAGCTAGACAGTCAGACCTCCCCACCAACCGGGCGGCCCAGCCACAGACTCTCCATCTTTGCTGGATTCACCCTCAATCGACTGGCATGCAGCCAACCAGTAACAGCTTCAAGGCACTGTTGGAAACAAGAGGGTACGGAGTCCAGTCGGCCTTCCATTTTCAGAATGAGCTGGGTGTCATCAGCGTACTGATAACATTCCAGCCCAAAGCTTCATACCAGACCAGCAAGTGGTCGCATATAGATGTTAAATAATAAAGGGGAGAGAATGGCACCTTGAGGGACCCCACAAGTAAGTGGAGCCCTCTCGGAAACCATACTACCCCTTTCAACACGCTCTCCCCGGTTTTGGAGAAAGGACAACAGCCATTTCAAGACTGTTCCCCTGACTCCAGCAACGGCAAGGCGGTGGGCCAAAAGATTGTAATCGACCGTATCAAAAGCTGCTGTGAGGTCCAATAACACAAGCAGCGCTGAACCGTCCTTGTCCAGTTGGCAACGAAGCTGATCTGAAATGGCGACCAACACAGTCTCCGTCCCGTGCCCCAAGCGAAAGCCGGACTGGAAGGGATCTAATCCGGCTGTGTCCTCAAGGAACTGCTGCAGCTGCCCCGCTACCGCCCTCTCAATCACCTTGCCCAGGAACGGGAGGTTCGACACCGGCCGGTAGTTGGAGGGAACCGATTGATCTAAATTCGGTTTCTTTAGGAGCGGGGAGACCACTGCCTCTTTTATAACAGTATTTTTTTCATAACAGTATGGCTCTCTAGGCAGGCCTTTGGTCCTGAGTAATCTATGGTCTATGTGATTCATTGATAGTACTGCCTGACTTTGATAAATCGTTGTGACAGGTTTACACATTTTGGGCTAGGTGGCAAATGGGTCCATGGCGATTTTCCAAAATGGCACCCTCCCCTTGCTGGGTGGTGTGTTCCTCAATAGCAGAGTAGGGTTACCCTGGACCTGGAGCTATTTCCACTGAAGTCTGACCACATTGAAATGGATGATGCCAGTTCTTGACTCCATCATAAGATGGGGAATCATTACCATGAACCTCTTTCATCTCATCGAACATCTCCTTTGGTGTGCAACCTTTCAAGGAAACGAACTTGAGAGCCTCACACCACTTTAGCACCTGTCACATCAAGACCTTGATCAGCTCGGAGTTATAAATTGGCACATAACCTATAGAGACTTATATCATTACACATATACAGTTTCAGCGTCCTGTGATAAATAGAAATGGGTCAGTGGACATCTTTAATGCATACCCCTTGTTTAACATTTCTCCAAATGACCAGATTTTTCAGGTATTCCTGGAAATTTTATTTAGTTCTATTGAGAGTTTTAAGTTTTCAAGCATCTCCAAACAACTATAGTGATTGAAATATTACCCTGGCTCTTCCTGCCCCTCACACACCACAATCATCGTGTCAGTTGTGGGAGATGTAATACCAACATCTGGCACTAATATCTGTTGTTGACATTTTGCAGGGAATGAGAATATGAGCTATTAGCAATAAATGTTTGCTTGTACCTAATTAACACGCTGTTGCATCCCTCTTTTCCTTATCGGCTCTGCGCCTTCCTGCTCACGTCAGCCTTATCATTCCACCATGGTCTTGCAAACTCTCAATATTTTCTCTGTTGAACCTTCGAGACTCTCTATGTCTCATTTTGGCTGTCTTAATATACATTTGTTGTCTGGCTAATTATCAGCTCTTTACTTGATGATAATAGGCTGGAGTTTTGATTGTGGGGCGCTTGGCAGATTGACACGAGCTTCCCTGTCTCCATGTTTGTTTGCATTGATGAAAGGTAATCTCCAGGGGTACTACTACTTCTGCAAGTGACTGTCATTGAGATTATGCAAAGCATAAACCCAGGCATTTTGGTTCCTGTAGGGCAGGTGGTTCCCTACCTTTTTTTGACCAGGGACCACTTTGACCAGAGACCACTTGAGCAGAGACCACTTGAACAAGAACCACTTTAACCAGGAACCACTTGACTAGGGACCACTTGAACAGGAACCACTTTGACCAGGGGCCACTTGACCAGGGACCACGTTGATCAGGAACCAGTTTAACCAGGGACCACTTTGACCAGGGACCACTTGAACCAGGACCACTTTGACCAGGGACCACTTAACCAGGACCACTTTGACCAGGGACCACTTGAACAGGAACTACTTTGACCAGGAACTACTTTGACCAGGGGCCACTTGACCAGGGACCACTTTGATCAGGGACCAGTTTAACCAGGGCCTACTTTGACCAGGGACCACTTCAACAAGGCCCACTTGAACAAGGCCCACTTTGACCAGGGACCAATTGATCAGGGGCCACTTGACCATGGACCACTTTGATCAGGGGCCAGTTTAACTAGGGACTACATTGACCAGGGATCAATTGAACAAGGACCACTTCAACAAGGACCACTTTGACCAGGGACTACTTGACTAGGGACCACTTGAACAGGGACCACTTTGACCAGGGACCACTTGAACAAGGCCCACTTGAACAAGGACCACTTTGACCAGGGGCCACTTGACCAGGGGCTACTTGACCATGGACCACTTTGATCAGGGACCAGTTTAACCAGGGACTACATTGGCCAGGGATCAATTGAACAAGGACCACTTCAACAAGGACCACTTTGACCAGGGACCACTTGACTAGGGACCACTTGAACAGAAATCACTTTCACCAGGGACCACTTGAACAGGGACCACTTTGACCAGGGACCACTTTGACCAGGGACCACTTGAACAAGGACCACTTTGACCTGGGACAACTTGACCAGGGGCCTTTTGTGTAGATGTTAAACATTGATGGAGCTCGATAAGCATGACTTAAGAGGCAATGCAACCCATAAATCCCTGTTTCCCTGAAAATCAGACAGGGTCTTATATTAATTTTTGTTCCAAAAGATTCATTATGGCCTATGTATAGCTGGCTGGGCACTATTTAAATTGACTTTTTAATGAAGTGTAACTAGAAGTTATATTTTGAGCGTCCTCAGAAATCCTGAAAAATCATGCTAGGTCTTATTTTCAGGGTAGGTCTTATTTTTGGGGAAACCGGGTAAGTAAAGAAATAGTCAAGGAATACCTGGCTATTCTAAATGAATTAGTGTCTCCAGAACCAGATGAACTATATCCAGGACCAAGAGGAACTAACAGAAGGAATTTCAGAACTCTTTGAAAATTTTTGGAGAACAGGAGAAGTTCCAGCAGAAGACTCTTCCAACTCCATGTTTTTGTTATTCTAACTAAGTTTGCTTTTAGGATGCAACTTTAAACAAAAAAACCCAGACACAATTTGCGAAATCGTTTTGTAATTTATTAAATATTGTTGTTATGGGACTTTGAGATCAGCTGTGGGCGAGTCCTACTTTGGATTACTCTTGAGAAGCACAGTTGGATCCTCTCAACATGCCTTGGATTGCAACCACGAGTTGTTGTTTCCACCATCATCTTTGCGGCTTTCGCCTTTGCCGAAGTCTTGAGTCTGAGAGGGAGAAACACTCTGGATCTCCAGAGAATGGCTAAGGAATTTAATTCTTTAATAGCACCTGAGACAGTGAATTGGAGGAGCAAGGAGGTTAAGGGTCATGGCGGCAGTTGCCAAGAGACAGAAGAATGAAATAATAGGAAAAGGGGAAAGGAACACATTAAAGAAGCTGTTCCACTATGTGAAGTAAAGTGAACTACATTACACCAGGCAGACTGTCTGCAGCAGCTAATTGCTCTTGTGTCTGGGTAACTCAGGTCTACCAGAGACCTGGAGACCTTCTTGACTTTGGAAGCTATTAAATGGAGCAGATGTTGTTAAAAGCAGAGAGCTTTCAATGCCCAGGTTCTCCCTTGGCCAGGCTGCCCTTACCTTTCCTCAACGTGCGTCCTTCAGAAAACAACCCTCCTTGGAAAGTATAAGCACTCGAAAGGATACTGGGATCCACCATTAGATTAATTATTCTGTGGACAGCTAAACAGTCTTGTTTGGATGAATTTTGGGCTAAAGGAAACTGTGAAAGAAGTAGGGTGTTTTATTAGTGAACGTTAAACATTGAAAAACAGGTTTATCCAAAAATCAAGCTTTTCTTCATGATTCACTTTTAAAATTACAACCCCGCCACCCTTTTTTCTGCCTATGGCCTTGCAAATAACAATCCAAATGCCTCATAAAGTTCCAGAGGTGAAAAGTCCAGGAACAGCCAGAAATCACAATTACAGCATAAGTCCACAAGCAAGAACGTGAAGAGGAGTACATGAACAGGAACACAGAAAACTTCCAGGATATTAAAATCCAAAACCGAGGCTTGACTTGAACCAAAACTCAGGCTTAGCTTCTCACTTTAACACAGCGTAGCCTAGTGTTGTGATTGAGGCTTCAGCTACTACTACTAGCAGGATTGGGGAAGATGCTGGGTCAATAGCATCAAGCAATAGTATGGAATGGGGTGAGGCTCTGGGTTATCAAGAGTCTCCAGCTGGAAGGAAAAGGGTTGCTAGTGATTCTAGTGTGGAAGGATTGGAACAGAGAAAAAGGATCCGGCAGATACTTAGAGCATCTTCTGATTCAGACACCTTCCAAGGTTTTCCTGGGGAAGAAGAAATGGGGTCAGAGGAAAGTGATACGGGTTTAGACTCAACATTGGTTCAGGAAGTAAGGGATGTGTGTAACGAAGAGTCTAAATCTGACACCTTTTGTGGCTTTGACAGTGACTTAGACTGGCCTTCTGGGGGTTCAGAAACAGATTGGGACACTCTAAGTTTTCAACAGCGTTGGCAAGATTGGAGGTACTATGCACAGAGCACAGCAGCTGTAGGAGATGCCGCAGGTGATGCTCATGATCAAGGAGAGTCTTCAGAAGACAGTGATGTTTAAGTGCTATATAAGAAACTAGCTGTACCCGGCACGCGTTGCTGTGCCCTATTTTGGAGATGCGAGGAAGTCTGAGTATGTAAGGGTTGGAGTTGTTCTTAGTTATGGTGTTGTTGGGGTCATGGCTGTGTCGTTGTGGGTTGTTTTGGTGGGTGGGATGTTGGAGTCCTGTGGAGTTGTTGTTGTGTGGTGTTGCTGCCGTTCTGCATAGCTTGTGGATATACAATGTTTTTTGTCTTTCCGTCTGCTGTGTTGATGTAGAGGTTGATGCGTGTGTGGGTGGGGTACTTTGGAAGTGAGTGGAGGTACTTGAAATCCCATTATCCATGGTGTGTCCTCCTCTAATCTGCAGTCGGATGGAGTGTGGGTCATGGGGTGCATTGTTTGCCAAGTTTGGTCTTTATCGGTCTTGGTTCTGGGACACAGTGGTCTGTGGGGAATGATGGGTTTTGAAGTAGTACAAATCCCATTATCCATGGAGGTACTTCAAGTCCCATCATCCATGGTCCACCCTCCTCCAAACTGTAGTAGAATGTAGCGTGGGTCATAGGGGCTCTGTGTGCCAAGGTAGGTTACTGTAAATTCAGGCCATACACAATGTCCCATGAGCTGAGGCCTAGTCAGGAACAGCAAGTTAATGAAGCCTTACTGTCAATTCTGTTGAAATATGTAGGAAGCTGGGAATGATGGAAATAAAATTCCCAACTCCACCTTAAAAGGAAAAAACACAGCGGCAAGCGGAAGAACTTAGGACACTTGAAGTTTCTTGTTGCAAAGGTTGACTTCAGTTCTTTAATGTTGTAAAATTCATAAAGTATAGTCCAGTCAGCAAAATATATCCACTACAAGATAAATTCTCTTGCATGGCAGTGCAAAAACACAAACATAGATACAGGAGGTTTTGTTTGCTCACGCTCCGAGACTCACAGATCCTTCTGCTACAGTAGTTTGCATCCATGAAGTGGTTCTCCAGAGAAAAACAAAACTACCACAAAACAGTAACAGGATAAACAGAGTCTTCAGTTTTCTTTGTCATTAGCCTTGGCAAAGATATCCGCGTGTCTTTTCAAACAAACTCTTTCTCCTCCTCCTTATCAGCCAAACGCTCGGCCAGACTTTCTTCTTCTTCAATCACCCCCCACATTTAGCACAGCAGAGAGATTTTATAGCAACCAGGAAACCACTCCCCAAACACAGCTCAGCACACAGCTCAGCACACAGCTGATTAATTGATTACTCCACAGTGGAAATCTACTCAGATACTACAACAGGTATAAACTGTTCACTTAACTCTTTATTTCCAACAAATTCAGGCCATACACAATGTCCAATGAGCTGAGGGCTAGTCGGGAGAATCAAGTTAATGAAGCCTTACTGTCAATTCAGAGCTTAAACAGCATTCCATTAAGTGAGGCCTAGTCAGGGAAATTAAGTTAATGAAGCCTTACTGTCAATTTTGGGCGTGGTCTGTGATTTGTAGGGGTGTAAATTTTCTGTGGGAAGTGAATGGGGTGTTTGTGTTTGTGCCTCAGCCCTTTGCCTTATCCTCCTCTGACAGTTTATTTTGGGTCGGAATGTTCATGTTGGCTGGCCAGTACAGGAGTTATGCAAATCCGCCCTTATTGGCAGCCAATCATGTTCTCAGAAGGTAGAGGCTGGGAGAGTCGTTGGCAGCCCCGGAGGATGCTGGGAAATGTAGTTTTTTTACTCGTTGTTTTGGGGGCCTTTTAGGTTTTGGGGGGGAAGTTTCTTTGCTACAAACGTACCTTGTCTGAGGCCTATTTCTGTTGGCAAGTTTGGTGTCTCTGCGTTGTAGGGTTTCTCTGTTTGGGACGGTCTTTCCATGACGACTCTTCCTTTATATATATAGATGGGTTTTTGGGGCTGCATTTGCGGCGGTCAAAGAGTTGATGTCTGGTTCTTGTCTCTGACTTTCCTGTGTTCCTGATATCAAGTGCCTTGTTCCTGTTTCCTGATACTCTTACCTGCTGTGTGTCCCTGAGGCGGGACTTGGTCTCCGCTGAGTTTACCTCCTGATTGCCTTGGATGGTCTCCTCCTTTTCATCTGTCTTTCTCCTGCCTTGGATTTCTGGACCGGATTTGTGACGTCTGGTATTTGTTTAGGGCTGTTTTGCTGCTTTATTTTGTGGGACTCTTTCCTGGGATTTTTGAGGGTTTTTGAGCCGAGTTGGCTATTTTTTTGTTCATCCTTTTTCCAGTAATTGTTCAATAAATCTTTTGTTATCCCCTTTTACTCCTGGGTCTGTCTTCCTTGGTCTCTGCACTGCGACACCTGAACTGCCCGTAAGGTGAACAACTTGTTGTTTAATAGAAAAGATTTGATGAAAAGATTACATCTCCCGTGACTTTTCTCCGCATCTTTCCCACAAAATCTCACAGACTGACGTAATCTGTTTTTGACTCTGAATTGCAAAGAAAGACTTTTGTTGATCTCCATAGCTGCTGTTGTGTTGTGGTTCAGCCAAATGAAGATGAGAGGTTTGAGGGTTTTAGAGCAAGATGGTTCTGTAGCTGAGGGAACGGAGGGGGTTTTGAAGCAAGATGCTGTTGCTGAGACAAAGCGTGAAAGTGCTACTGTTTTGGAATCCAGCAGAAAAGGAGAAGAAGATAACATTAGCTCATCCGGGCAAGCGGCTGACTTAGACAGAGATACCAGGCTGCTTCTGAGAGGGCAGAGATTCAGGTGCAGGAAAATCTGTGAGAAAGAGAGGGCAGAAGCAGGCCTCTTAAGGTCAAAGTAATGCGTTCATGTTTTGCAGTTCTTAAATTAGTCAGAAAGCTGTTAGGATTTTAGATAAAGCGACGTCACTTCTGGGGTGAGGAACTCCTGTCTCATTCCTAGTTTATGCCTTAGTTCAAGACTCAAGTTTTGCTCCTTGTTTTATGGATTTACCTTTGGATTCATTCCCATGTTTTGCTCCTTGTTTCCTGGATTCATGTTCATGTTTTAACCAGTGTTTTCTGGGTTTACCTATTGACTTGTTTCCTTTATTAACTCTTTGATTTTTATTCTTCTATTTGCTTAAGGTGCCCTTGGCCCTTTTTATATGTATTTTTATGAGTAAACCGTTTATTATAGGGTTGCAAACTGTCCTGTATTGTACGGGACGTCCCGTTTTTCGGCCCCAAATTTTGTGTCCCTTATTTTCAGCTCCTGCCCCGTATTGAGGGGACAGGAGGCAGCAGGAGGCGAGGTTGGGCCAGTACATACACACACATACTTTCTTCTTCCTCCTCTTCCATCCTGCTACCCCTTTTGGCTCTTCCTGTTTCCTCTCGCCTCCCCGCGCACGGCCAGGAGTTGTAGTCCAAGGCTGCCTCCTCTTGATTGAGAATCGCGCACAGCCCTTTTGGGTGGTACTTCATTTCCCAAGAGCCCTTGCTCCTGGAGGAGGAGAAGGAGGAGGAGGAGGAAGAGAGAGAAGGGGGCCTGCCAGTCTTCATGGCGCCGCCAGTGAGCGGCCTGAGGGAGCTGCAGGCGTGGTGAGAGATGGGCCCGCATGGAGCTGGTGATCATGGAGACCCAGAGCCAGGTCTGTTCTGCCCTCGCCCATCTCTACCGCGGAGCCGGACAGGGATCTGTCGGGAGGGCTTGGGTTTGTGCCTCCTTGCAGAATGGCCCAAGTAGATGATATTGCCCTGAATGCATGCGAAGGGAGGCTTCTGTTAGTCCTCAGTCTAAAGATCAGTCAACAGTGTGATGTAAAAACAGTCAGCAGTTTTTCACATCTGAAAAAGCCAAGGCTGCATCAAAAGGAGTATAGTTAGGGTTGCCTAACGTTTGATTTTCAAGTTTTTATGAAGTGTCCCTTATTTTTGTGAAAAATCCCGTATTTTTAGGTAAATGTCCCTTATTTCTTATATCAAAATATGGCAACCCTAGCTTATTACCATGTTTGGTTTTTTGGTGAGTGCTGTGAGCCAGGCGAACTCCTGCAGATGTGCAAAGGAGGTTTCTCCTGGGAACCCTCCTTATCCTTATCACTCAGCTCTTCACTCGATTCCTTATCTGGTGTTGCTACTTCCGACTCCTCAGATTGGCCTTGAGGCCCTGGATTTTACGAGCCAGTTTTCTCACAGGGATAACCATAATTCCCAGACCTTAATTTCCCAGACTTGAGGGCCCATCACTTTGTGCAACAGGAAAGCCCACAATCCTCTCTAAAACATCAGTTAAACCAGTGTTTTTCAACCTTTTTTGAGCCGCGGCACATTTTTTACATTTACAAAGTCCTGGGCACTTCCAACCAAAATGACACTCTAACACACTAATACATATAGTTAATATGTTTTAAATGTATTTATACACTCAGTGTGAAACCTGCGCCTGTTTTGATGAACACAACGTAGATATCCTGGCAGGAATGGCAGAAAGACACAAACTTCCCACACAGAACACCCATAACCAAGAGAAAATACTATAAGAGATTGGTGGGCATTGACCTTGAGTTTGGGAGTTGTCATTCATCTATATCCAGAGAGCACTGTGGACTCAAACAATGTTGGATCAGGACCAAACTTGGCATGAATACTCAATATGCCCAAATGTGAACACAAATGGAGTTTGGGGAAAAAAGACCTTGACATTTGGGAATTGTAGTTGCTGGGATTTATAGTCCACCACAATCAAAGAGCATCCTGAACTCTTGCAACAATGGAATTGAACCAAACTTGGCATATTGAACTCTCATTACCAACAGAAAGTACTGAAAGGGTTTGCTTGGAAATTGACCTTGAGTTTGGAAGTTGTAGTTCACCTACACCCAGAGAGCACTGTGGACTCAAACAATGTTATGTTATGTTGTTGTTTGTTTTCTATCCAGAATCATAATGTTGGAAGGAGGCTCACCACTTTAAGGTCCCTAAAACAGGCATGGGGAAACTTCGGCCCTCTGGGTGCTTTGGACTTTAATTCCCACCATTCCTAACAGCCTGAGACCCTTTCCTGCTTAAGTGGCTGAAGGGGGGGGGAAAAGAGCCTGAGGTTGCTAGGAATGATGGGAGTTGGAGTCCAAAACACCTGGAAGGTCCAAGTTTGCCCATGCCAGCTTTCGACAGAGACCTCTTCCTCCCCCTTCCCCTTCGCACCCTTTCTTCCCCCTCCTGCCGAACACTTACTTTTTCTTCTACACTGCTGCTTCTGCCGCCATTTTGATCCGAGGGGGCAGCATGAGCGTGTTCAGGAGGGGCGGGGGGAGGGAGGAAGACATGACCCGTGCGGGCGCTACTGCGCAGACTCGCCCCAGAGCAAAGCGAGGCAAAGCGAGCAGAGTGAGGCTGGGAAGAAGGGAGCCCAAGTGGAGAAGGAAAAGTGTTCGGCAGGAGGCGGAAGAAAGGGTATTGGAGGTTCCCATTTCCCATGGCACACCTGATAATCGCTCACGGCACACTAGTGTGCCACAGCACACTGGTTGGGAAACACTGAGTTAAACCATCAGCCTATAGCTGACCTACAACATTCAGTTATATTGGAGTTTGGGTTAAACTGTTCTATGCATCAGTAAGTTAGCATCAGCGTGGGCTTAAAGCTGGTGTGTATTCTTAATTATTGATCCTCCTAGTTAAACAGTAAGGCAGGAGGAAACAGGCACCATTAGCTGGTAATTGACAATATTGGAGAGTTAAGCATCTGGGTCCTGACAAAGAAGTAAGGAGTATTTAACGGTTGGCAAGGATCAATTTCAGATTAATGCGGCTTCACTAGTAAGTGCAAACCCCCCAAATGTTCAGCCAAAGTATTTATCACGTAATACTTCTGTGACAGACAGAACTGTAGCTGGTTTAAGTACATCCATATAGATTTACTTAAAGACTTAATAATCAGCCCGCATCCTGAGACGACCTTTATCTAAGGAACAAAATAGCCTTTTAGATGTACAGTAATTGGTATTAAAGTGAAACAAAAGAGATCCCATTAAAATCCTGCAAGACGCAATAAATAATGCATTGTGTGCATCCTCTGAGTTCTTTTCCTTGATACCATTCCAATAAATGAAGTATCATAACATGCGAAGGCAGCCACAGCATGGGATCGTGGTTTGAACATCGGACGACAACTCGGGAGACCAAAGGTTCGAATGCCACGGTTATTTTAAGCAAGAAAGACTATCTCCGCTTTGTCAAGAATTCTTGCCAAGAGAATTCAGGGAGAGGATGGCCTTCGGGTCGGCATAATTCAGAAATGCCTTTCAGGCACATAATGATAATAAGCCCTCTCTGATCCTGAATATAAGCTTGCTTTCAGATAGTAAAGCTTCATTTAAGGGGTTGGACTGGATGACCCTTGTCGTCTGTTTCGACTCTGTGTTTCTATAAAGAAAACCAGGAACAGGTGGCTAGATCCTCATCATTGTCAGTACCGACAAGCATTATGTATTAATGGGTAGCTCAATTCAAATATTTTGCCGGCTATCCCACCATTAGTCGAAAAGCAGTGCATGTTATATGGTCTTTGGCCATTTTTGCTCAGGTAATGGGAAGATTTTCCTCAATGAGGAACAGCTTAGTATAGACCAGTGGTTCCCAAACATTTTTGGCCTACCGTCCCATTTCCAGAAAAAAAAATTACTCAGCGCCCCCCGTAGAAATTAATGAATTATAATAATAGTAATAGTGTTAGAAGGGACTAAACAGGGCGTAGCCCGGGGGCTGAGACTGGGTGGAAAGGGTCTAACCTTTTGTATTGAATTATTAATGGGAATAATGAGCAGTGATCAGATCATGATATGTAACAGTTTAAATAATGTACCAGTAAGGGGATCACCTGAGATTTGGGGGGGCTCTAACATGCCTGCCTCTAAAGAAGTGTTTTTCAACCTTTTTTTGAGCCGTGGCACATTTTTTACATTTACAAAATCCTGGGGCACACCACCAACCAAAATGACACAAAATGACACTCTAACACAGTAATACATATAGTTAATATGTTTTTAAATGTATTTATACACTCAGTGGGAAACCTGGGCCTGTTTCGATAAACTCAACATAGATATCCTGGCAGGAATGGCAGAAGGACACAAACTTCCCACTCACAACTCCCACAACCAAGAGAAAATGCTATAAGAGACCTTGACATTTGGGAGTTGTAGTTGCTGGGATTTATAGTTCCCCTACAATCAAAGAGCATTCTGAACCCCACCAATGATAGAAGTGGGCCAAACCTCCCACACAGAACCCCCAGGAGGCAAGAGGAGGTCTCTACTTGGGAAAGGGAGGCGGGCCTTCCCAATGCATGGAGAGGGAGAGATCAAGTAGACAACGGGTGGGGAGGGGGGGTTGTTTGTAATTTTGTGTCTTTATCAAGGTAGGTTTCTTAGGGTTTTTATACTTCAACACAGTAAACTCGCCCCCCCCTTTCCTGGAGGTTCCAATTTTCCACGGCACACCTGATGATCGCTCACGGCACACTGGTTGGGAAACACTCCTCTAAAGATCAACTGTTTTTAATTGTTTTATGGTGTTTGTATTTTGCTGTGATTTTACCATGTGTAAGTCGCCCCGAGCCAGACGGGAGTGGCGACGAACAAATAGAAGGACTTGCTCCCGTTTAGACGGGCTTGTAAAACCTACCTGTTTAAGCAGGCCTTTGGCGAGTAAGTCCTGCCCATGCCCCGCCATCTGTTCGTTCTTCCTAGGACGATGTGCTGTTCATTGTTGAACTGTGTTATTATTTGCTGTACTGCTGTTGTTTTTAATTGTTTTTAACTGTTTTATTGCCTGTATTTTACTGTGCCCTTCGGCTCCTGTAAGCCGCCGCGAGCCTCAGGGAGTCGGCAGCATAGAAGCCCGAATAATAAATAAATAAATAAATAATAAATAAATAAATAGTCCAACGCCCTTCTACCTTCATGCAGCAGAAGCACAATTAAAGCAACGCTGACAGATGGCCACCCAGTCTCAATAATAGTCTCAATAATATTAGTAGTAATAACAACAACAACACTAATGAAGAAGGTTGTAAGAGACTCCAAGGGTCATCTAGTCCCTTCTGTCTCCCCCCCCCCCTTCCTTGCAGTGCATGAGCTTTCCTCAGCGGCGGCGACAGAGGAGGGAGCCCCAGCGGCACCCTTACTCTCCTTCTCCCTTGTCTCATGCGCGGGAGCTGTGGCCATGGGGTTCCCCACCTCCCTTTTGGATTGCTCCACCGCCCCCCAGGGGGCAGTAGCGCCCACTTTGGCAATGACAGGTATATACTAAGTGTTTCCCTTCCCCCGTGACTCCTGTATGACAATTGGAAATGCATCTGTTTGTTCTCTCTTGCTGACGGAAGACAGAATGTTGATGGACAACAAAAATAAATTTGAAGATGGACTGGAAGCAAACCTAAAAAAATGTTTTATAAACATCAAGAACTAGGAAGTCCTGGGACTCGAAGATTGTGACTGGAGGTCAGCTGTTACCAACAATGCCATGGATTTTGAAGAGGCACCAATAGAGGGAGAAATGTGCCAAGAGAAAGTCAAGCAACTGCTTTGATCACATCCCGAATAGATTACTGCAACGCACTCTACGTGGGGCTGCCTTTGAAGACAGTTTATTGGCATGAAGTACAACTAGTCCAACTTGGTAATGAATGGGCGGCAGCCAGATTACTAACTGGAGCGACATACAGGAGCATACCACAGTGGGATAACCCCCTGTTATGTCAGCTCCACTGGCTGCCTGTCCACTTCCGAGCTCAATTCAAAGTGCTGGTCTTGACCTTTAAAGCTCTATACAGTTCTGGCCCAGCTTACTTGTCGAACTTATATGCCGCTATGTCCCACCTCGTAATTTAAGATCATCCGGGGAGGCCCTGCTCTCGCTCCCGCCGACTTCTCAAATGCGGCTGGTGGGGACGAGGGAGACGGCCTTCTCGGTGGTGGCTCCCCATCTGTGGAATGCGCTTCCTAGTGACATACGATCAATTCCATCCCTCCTGACATTCAGGAAAAAAGTAAAAGCCTGGCTATGGGCCAGGCGTTTGCACACTAGCACAAGGCAGCATTTTAGACTGGATTTTAATGGAAAGTTGATGAATAGGGCTCAATACTTTTATGGACGGAACACTGTGGTTTTTGTTTGTTTGTTTGTTTTTAAACTTAAATGAATGTGTATGGTATGTTGATGTAATTGTATTTTAATGTGTAATGTTTTGGGGGGGTTTTATACTGTGTTTTATGTGTTTTACTGTGTTGGCATCGGTGTGCCTTTTGGAAGCCGCTCTGAATCCCCCCTCGGGGGTTGAGAAGAGCGGGGTAAAATGCCGGAAATAAATAAATAAATAAATAAAATTTGATTGGTCATTCAGACAACATGGCCAGTCCAGCGGAGTTGATGGCGGAGGGCCTACGCTTCAGTGCTGGTGGTCTTTCCTTCTTCCAGAATGCTGGCATTTGTCTGCCTGTCTTCCCAAGGATTTTTCGGAGGCAACGCTGATGGGACCAGGTTTTAATGGACATTACTTGGATGACCCTTGGAAAAGTGGTATGTCTATGTTGATGTAGCACAGCAGTTCTCGTTTGTGCCTGGGGGGCAGGGAACGGGACCGGGGGTCCCATTGGCATTGGGGCCTGCAGCAGCGGAGATGGATTCTGAAGAGGATTTAGAAGGGTTAGCAGAAGGAGAGTTTCCCATCACTGGGCCTCCTTCTCCCACAGAAAGCCTGGCTTGGGATGAAGGTTGGCCTGACCCTTACGAAGAGATAGATCACCAGGTGCAAATGGAAAGCAGTGATAGCGAAATTTATGAACGGCCGGGGGGGAGAGGTTCACAGGATCCTTTAAGTGAAAACATGGAAGAAAGCGGCTGGGAAGAATCTAGGGAGGAGAGCTCTCATGAAGATAGCGCAGCAGATGTTGGCAGGCAAGGCCGTACCTTCGATAGGAGACGGGACATCGAGAATAGCAGAAGGGGATGGTTCCGTAGCCTAGACAAGCCGAGGTCTGAGAGTGGGGATTGGAGACGAAGAAGCCTAGAGTGTCGGGGACCTCGGCAGAAAGATTAAGTATAGGATCCGTGGGAACGGATCCTCAGTACTTCGGCCACGTCTCATCTGAGCAGACGTGAAGCGAAGCTTGACCACGGAGCCAAGACTGGCTAGTGGCCTACTCAAGCCTTGTTTTGTATCTTGCAACCTTGCTTTGTTCCTTGATCCGCTTTGCTGAGCGGAGCTTTGCCAAGCCTTGGAAACTTACCCAGTGTTTGGATTATTGAACATTTATTGCCTTTGGATTTGCTTTTGCTATTTTTATGGACATTATACCTTTTGAACTGTTTTCATATTCAATAAAGTAGTTAGCCTTCAGTCCGTCTCTGTGTGTGTGATTAAGGGGCCGGTCAAGTCCGTGCATCGCGACAGTTGAACCTCTGCAACCTTCAGAGGTTTGGGAGATGCATTGATGAAATAATACAGGCACGTGACACCCAACATGCGATCTGGGCTAGAGGGAAACAGCTGTCAAATCGGTAGCTCTGTTGGTAGGAGTGTGCCGTGTTACCGGCCCTTTAGGTTCGCTCCACCCCAGCCCTGGTCCCATCCATCTTTCTCAGCTTACATTTTAATTGGCTTCTTGTTAAGTTTTTTAAACACTGCAAGACTTGCTGACATGCAGGCTAATACCAAGTGAATAATTTATGGGAACCTTTCATGGCAGTCCTCCCCTCCCCTTTGGTCTAATGCGGGAATCGGATAAAATAGTGGTTGGGAGGGTGCCGAAGAAGAAGAAGACAAGGATGGTGAGAGAAAGAGAGGAAGGGAGATGCCATCCCATCTACAGCATCGGTGATTTGTTTGCTGACTACTAAAGGGATGGCGTTGGGGGGGGGGGGGGTTCCCTTAACACATCCTGACGGCATTTGGGATTTCAGAAAAGGTTTGTACGACACAGACTTATTAATAACTCTTCTGTCAGTAGAGCACCCAATTAAATTGAATTGGGTTTTATAGCTCCCTCTAGATTTCTTTTAAATGCATGTCTAGAAAGCCTTTAGAGTGTGAATATTGGATAACAAGGGTTTGGTGGCGGTTGGTTTTTTTTAAAAAATAGTTTTGTTTTTAATGATTCTGGTTTCTGTACCTAAAGACTCCTTGCAGCTTGTACATGTGCAACTTGGCATTTAACCCGCACACATGCACACCATCTAATGGCCGCCTCTGATGTGGCAACCGCTACCCTTGCCCTTTAATTTCTTCTTCAAGGAGCCAAAGTTTTTCATGTGAGATCCTTAACAGGCCCTTTGGGGAATTTTATTCTTAGCCGCACGTAAAGCAGGCCAGGTAATTGAGACCTGGGGGATTACCCTCTCTCTTTTGGCAGGAAGGCACACATTTGCAGAGGTGCCTTGAATCCATTATTTGCCTGTGTTGCCTCTAACTTTAGCAAGTCAGTCGCGAGGCTGGTTTGAGATCCCGATCCTGCACTTTTCAAAACAGTCTTGTATGGTCCTGATCAGTTCAGAACCCAGCTGGTTCGGTTGGTGTCTTAAAACAGAAATCGGAAAATTTAGGCCTTATCATAAGAAACGAAAATATAAATAGGGATGTGCATGATATTGTTTTGGTGTATTGTATTTGGGAGATTCGAGCGATCCGGCTGCCGAATTCCCGAAAATGGGCCTGGCGGGGGTAGACAGAACCTTAGCCCAGTGTTTCCCATCCAGTGTGCCATGGCACACTAGTGTGCTGTGAGCGATCATTTATTTATTTATTTATTGTTCAAATTTGTGAGTCGCCACTCCCGGGTGGCTCAGGGCGACTTGCACCATAGATTCAGATTAAAAAGAGATATAAAACACCATAAAACACAGTAAAATACAATAAAATACACAGATGTGTGCCGTGGGAATTTGGAACCTCCAATCCCCTTTCTTCCCCCTCCTGCCGAACACTTTTTCTTCTCCACTCGGGCTCCCTTCTTCCCAGCCTCGCTCTGATCGCTTTGCCTCGCTTTGCTCTGGGGCGAGCCTGTGCAGTAGCGCCCGCATGGGTCATGTCTTCCTCCCTCCCCCCTCCCCTCCTGAACACGCTCACACTGCCCCCTCGGATCAAAATGGTGGCAGAATCGGCAGTGTAGAAGAAAAAGTAAGTGTTCGGCAGGAGGGGGAAGAAAGGGCTCGAAGGGGGAGGAAGAGGTCTCTGTCGAAAGCTGGCATGGGCAAACTTGGACCTTCCAGGTGTTTTGGACTCCAACTCCCACCATTCCTAGCAGCCTCGGGCCCTTTTCCCCCCTCAGCCACTTAAGCAGGAAAGGGCCTCAGGCTGTTAGGAATGGTGGGAGTTGGAGTCCAAAGCACCCAGAGGGCCAAAGTTTTCCCATGCCTGTTTTAGGGACCTAAAAGTGGTGAGCCTCCTTCCAACATTGTGATTCTGGGTAGAAAAGAAACAACAACATAACATAACATTGTTTGAGTCCACAGTGCTCTCTGGGTGTAGGTGAACTACAACTTTCAAACTCAAGGTCAATTCCCAAGCAAACCCTTTCAGTACTTTCTGTTGGTAATGAGAGTTCAATATGCCAAGTTTGGTTCAATTCCATTGTTGCAAGAGTTCAGGATGCTCTTTGATTGTAGGTGGACTATAAATCCCAGCAACTACAATTCCCAAATGTCAAGGTCTATTTTTCCCAAACTCCATCTGTGTTCACATTTGGGCATATTGAGTATTCATGCCAAATTTGGTCCTGATCCAACATTGTTTGAGTCCACAGTTCTCTCTGGATGTAGGTGAACTACAACTCCAAAACCCAAGGTCAATGCCCACCAAACTCTGATAGTATTTTCTCTTGGTTATGGGAGTTCTGTGTGGGAAGTTTGTGTCTTTCTGCCATTCCTGCCAGGATATCTTTGTTGTGTTCATCGAAACAGGCCCAGGTTTCACACTGAGTGTATAAATACATTTAAAAACATCTTAACTATATGTATTACTGTGTTAGAGTGTCATTTTGTGTCATTTTGGTTATGGTGTGCCCCAGGATTTTGTAAATGTAAAAAATGTGCCGCAGCTCAAAAAAGGTTGAAAAACACTGCTATAGGCTAGTGTTCGATCTAAGGTGGGAGGGGTTATAGACATGTGATTGTACTGAGCATGTTCAGACTCAGGACTCTTTTTTTGTATTGAATCTGCTTTACCACCTCATTGGAGGTGGATGTGTTTGCATCAGACCTCAATGGAAGTGGATGCATGTATGTGTTTGGTCTTCAATAAATGCAGGTTGCGGTTTGGACTTCAATCGATGCATGTGTGACTTACGGACTTTAGTGAGTAGAACTATACCTAAAGACTATGGATAAAGAATGATATCCTGTGTATACAGAGATGAAACTATATCTTATCTATAACTGAACTCTCATAAGAAATGTGCCTGTATGGGGAATTAATACAAGATGTTTATGAGTAAACAAGATACGTTATTTTTCAAAGAAAACTTTGTTTTTATCTCTGAGTGCATATTTTTAACTAAGAGGTTTCAAGGGAGTGCAGATTTCAACTTCAAAGAATCAACCATCCTCTGCTAACCAAATATATTTTTTGTCGTGGCATGTCTTTATCCTCAGCAGTTTAAAGACATAGTTCTTCGGGTTTAACAGCTGAGTTACCTATGTGCGATTACATGAATGCTCAGTAATATCACTTGTTCAAAGAGTTGACTTCTAACAAGGTCATGCTTTTCTTGACTCTCGGCATTACTTCGCGAACAAAGATTCTTAGGAAGGACTCATCCTAGGCTTTTTACAAGCGTGTTGATAACTAAAAAGGCCAGTCTGAGATAGGCAAGTTTGGTTGCAGAAAGCACAGCAGAAAGTCGCCGTGGGTGACGTTGTTTCCAAGTTGCGGTTATTTCTGCGTTGTTGTTTCTCTTCGAGACCCATTCGGCGTGTCTTCTCGAAAGAGGCCGCAGCATTGTGGATAGTGCATCTCCATGCCTCCCGAGGCCAGGGTGGACCATTGTTGGTGATCAATCTGGCCGAGCCTGAGATGTTGTTTCAGGGAGTTCTTATATCTCTTTTTGGGGATGCCTGTCTTGTGCTGACCTGTGGCGAGTTCACTATAGAGTAGTATCTTTGGGAGGCGGTAGTCCCCGATCCTAGAGACGTGCCCTGCCCAGAGCAGCTGTGCTCTCAATAGCATGGCCTCAATGCTGGTGATCCCTGCTTGCTCAAGGACAGCAACATTCGTCACATAGTCGGTCCAGTGTATATTTAGGATTGTGCGAAGACAGCGCTGATGAAAGCTTTCGAGGAGTCGTAGGTGTTGGTGATAGGTGACCCATGTTTCAGACCCATAGAGGAAAATAGACAGTATGATCGCTGTGTACACACTGATTTTGGTGCTTTGCCTCAGGTGCTTGTTGCACCAGACTCTTTTGTGAAGCCTTCCAAATGCACTACATGCCTTTGCTAATCTGTGATCTCTCTCCTTGTCAATCTTGGCGTCTGAAGAGTTGATGCTTCCCAGATAGGTGAACTGCTGAATGGACTTAAGCACAGATGTGCCTATGCTGACGTGGGGATGATGGTGTTATTCCTGTGGTGCAGGCTGGTAGAGGACTTCCGTTTTCTTCAGGCTGACTTCCAACCCAAACAGCTCTGCAGCTGCTGCAAAGCAGGATGTTACGGGCTGCAGAGCTGCTTCTGAATGGGCAACAAGGGCAGCATCGTCAGCAAAAAGCAGGTCATGGACTAGATAGTTTAGAGCAGTGTTTCTCAACCTTCCTAATGCTGCGACCCCTTAATACAGTTCTCATGTTGTGGTGACCCCTAACCATAACATTATATTCATTGCTACTTCATAACTGTATTGGGGGGGGGGTGATTTTGTCATTTGGAAATTGTAGTTGCTGGTATTTATAGTTCACCTACAATCAAAGAGCATTCTCAACTCACCAACGATGGAACTGAACCAAATTTGGAACACAAAACTCCCAAATCCTGGAAGGGTTTGGTGGGCATTGACCTTGAGTTTGGGAGTTGTAGTTCGCCTACATCCAGGGAGCACTAACAATTATGGATCTGGACCACACTTGACATGAATCCTCAATATACCCAAATGTGAACACTGGTGGAGTTTGGGGAAAATAGATCTTGACATTTGGGAGTTGTAGTTGCTGGGATTTATAGTTCATCTACAATCAAAGAGCCCCTTGCACCCTACCAATGATAAAATTGGGTCAAAATTCCTACACAGAACCCTCATGCTTTGAAGGAACTAGCTGGCGTGAGCCTCCATCCCACCTCACACACTCTCCCTCACCCACACACGCGCATCATGCTGCCATGCGTCAAGCACGCCTGCTCTCCCCTCCCTGCTTGGAGTCTCAGAATCAGCCCTTCCCTTGTCTGGGAGGCCTGTCAATCACAGCTGAGGGGAGCTTTAGGTAGGAGAATTCGCGGTCTGTTTCCAAAAAGAAAGAGAAGGAAAAGCGGAGAGATCTTCAAACTTCTCTGCCAAAGGGCTTCCTAAGACCAGCAGAAATACATGTTTTCTGGTGGTCTTTGGCGACCCCTCTGAAACCCTCTCGCTACCCCCCTGGGGGTCCCGACCCCCAGGTTGAGAAACACTGGTTTAGAGTCTTTGTGCGAGCCCTCAGGCGGCTTAAGTTGAACAAGCTACCATCAGTACGATAGCGTATATATATGCCGTCTTCTTCTTCGAGGTCTGCCGTAGCCCTTTGGAGCATCATGCTGAAGAAGATTGTAAATAGGGTTGGTGCAAGAACACAACCTTGTTTCACTCCATTGGTTATTAGAAAGGGCTCAGAGAGAGCACTGCCATATCTGACTTCACGGAGATTCACATTTGCTAAACGAAAGTGACATCATTTTTACCTTTTCAATAAAGTTATTGTGCAGGTATTTCCAATAGATTATGGAATTTCCAATACTCCGTCCTATTTTTGCTTTACCACTGACTACGGGCATCAGCAGAAGTCCTTCTGCTGCCATTTTAAATTTCCCAGGATGCATTCAATGTTGGAAAGTATCCTGGGCACTGTAGGAAATTGTATTGGCTTGCTAGAAAGGGGTGGCATGGGCAAGTGGATCCCGCACTACCCTGGGATCCTGGCCTTTGCCTTGTGATGCCTCATAGACTGTCCCCAGCATTCTGCCCGGAAGGCTGCCTTATCCACCTAGTTTGGCAAGCATGATAGTAGAATAGCAGTAAATCATATGCTTTTGCTTCAAAATGGAAAATCCCCCCCTCTCGTTTGAAAAGGAAAAGCACTCCTTGCCAACACAGGGGTGGTGTTGGTGTAATCCAGTTTCCTATCCCAGTAATTACTTTGGGATGATGAGAAAACTATAGGTGGTAGAAAAGAATCAAATTGATCAATTCAGTTCAGAGAAGAGCTGGCTGGTGGGCTCTCATTGCCGTTTTTGGCAACCTAGAGATAGCTCCTCTGAGTGAGCAATTTCCTCCAAGGGAGGGAAAAAGAGGGGGTTAGTATATTTACAATGAATGTAACCTTTGCTTATATCCCTGTTCTCTTGACTTTCCGCAACATCCCAATGAATCGGCCACCTTCAACTTTCTGACCAAGAAGAATATATATAGGTTTAGCTTCTCCTTTCCTTCTCCTCCTCCGTCTTTTAATACATGTGAAAGTGACGTTCTGTTGCAGTGAAATGAGGCTGAACATACTCATGTCGGCCTCATTTCTACTCTCTGTGTATGCTCGCCTGCAACTTTCAGCCTTGCCATTTGCAGGGTGGGTGGAAGTTTTCCTAGCTGACTGAGGCACTGTTCTGCCAGAGGGATTCAGAACATATTGCTTGGCAGGTGGAGTCTGTTCAGATGCATTTGCTGTTATTTCAGCACTGACAGGAAACATATATCATCGAGCAGGGGATGCCAGCAGTAGACTCCGTTGCAACCAGATTAAGGAGTAAGTAGTGCAGGAGAGGGAACATGTCTCCTTTCTTCTAGTGTTATCAATTAATAGAGAGACTTGCGTTAAGACAGTTACTATAAGAGTCGCTCTACAATGAGTAACAATAAGCAAATACAAAGAATAATGATTGTGTATTATCCATAGTATATAGAGGCAAATAGGGTAAGTATGTGCTACAACTCTAAGCATACAGAGAACCTCCGTGCGCTAATGTGGTCAACCTGTCGGATTATCATATCAATCCTCTCTCGGCATTACTTCAGGAACGAAGACTCTTAGGAAGGACTCATCCCACTCTTTTTACAAGTGCGTCGATGACTAAAAAGGCCAATATGAGATAGGCAAGTCCGGTTGCAGAAAGCACAGCAGAAAGTCTCCTTGGATGATGTTGTTTCCAAGTTGCGGTTCTTTCTGCACTGTCGTTTCTCTTCGAGACCCATTAGGGGTGTCTTCTCAAAAGAGGCCGCAGCATTGTGGATAGTGCGTCTCCATGCCTCCCGATGTGAGGCCAGGGTGGACCATTGTTGGTGATCAATCTGGCCGAGCCTGAGATGTTGTTTCAGGGAGTCTTTATATCTCTTTTTCGGGGCGCCTCTCTTGCACTGACCCGTGGCGAGTTCACCATAGAGTAGTATCTTTGGGAGGCGGTGGTCCTCCATCCTAGAGACGTGCCCTGCCCAGAGCAGCTGTGTTCTCAATAGCATGGCCTCAATGCTGGTGATCCCTGCTTGCTCAAGGACAGCAACATTCCTCAGATAGTCGGTCCAGTGTATATTTAGAATTGTGCGAAGACAGTGCTGATGAAAGCGTTCGGGGAGTCGTAGGTGTTGGCGATAGGTGACCCATGTTTCAGACCCATAGAGGAGAATAGACAGTATGATCGCTGTGTACACACTGCTTGTTGCGCCAGACTCTTTTGTGAAGCCTTCCAAATGTACTATATACCTTTGCTAATTTGTGATCTATCTGTTTGTCAATCTTGGCAACTGAAGAGATGATGCTTCCCAGGTAGGTGAACTGCTGAACGGACTTAAGCACAGAAGTGCCTATGCTGACGTGGGGATAATGGTGTTCTTCCTGTGGTGCGGGCTGGTAGAGGACTTCCGTTTTCTTCAGGCTGACTTCCAGCCCAAACAGCTCTGCAGCTGTTGCAAATCAGGGTGTTAGGCGCTACAGGGCTGCTTCTGAATGGGCGACAAAGGCAGCATCGTCAGCAAAAAGTAACTCATGGACTAGATAATTTAGAGTCTTAGTGTGAGCCCTCAGACGGCTTAAGTATCATATCAATAAACATATAAACAAACATATAAACATGATAGTCCTTTTATCCTGAAAGAAAATAGTCCACATCGACAATTGTTACCTCACAAAAAGTCCTGTGAAGTGCCACCATTGCTCCAATATTGTGTAGATATAATTCAAGTTATATAGATGGAAAATCCGAATTATATAGCTGAAAAATCCAAAAAGGATAGTTAAATACGGAAGATAAACTGGGTCATGAAGACGCCAATAGTCCTTAACAGGAGGTGAGCGGTGCTGACATAGTCTGAAAGTTATTGTTGTTATAGAGACCCCGGAAGGATGCAGCGAGAGAGGAGGTTGCGCCAAACTGAAATGGAACAAAAATACAAGGGATGCTCAGAGGGGCTGCCGACGGTGAATCTGCTAGGCCTGATCCATTTCGCCTGGTTCAAGGCGAGGTCCCAATATCCACAATTCACGATATACAAATAAATGTTCATGCGTCCATTATACAACAAGTGATATCATGTCCATAATATCTCAGAAGTGTAATAGAATATCCAAACGCTTATCTGACCTTCGCTTATCCAACATTCCGTCTTATTTGGCACTCTTATCCGACACCCCCCACTTTCCTCCAGCATTTCCCCTTCAGTTAAAGGGTTGCTCCCCAACTCTCTTTCCATTCCCAATAAGTGAAAAAGGCAAGACGAGGATGAGGGAGGAAAGGGGGGAAATACGCAGGATCGGAAGTGGAAGCATCCTCTTTCCTTCCTTCAGTGATTTCCATGCTGCTCTTCCACAATCGGGCATTTCCTGTTGGCCCGCTCTAGTCTCGGGGAGTTGCCTTGCCTTAACCTTTTGAGTTTCTGTTGTTAGTATTCAAGGTGTCTAGTGCCTCGTTGGACGGGTAATAGTCGTAGACTCTGTATTATTCCACATTTTCGCTTATCCGGCGTTCTGCCAGAGTCTTTATGTCAGATAAACAAGACTCCACTGTATTTATTTTCACATGAATTTATGTAGGTCTTGGTCCTATCCTACGCATCTTCAGATGCTTGTATCTATAGAAGTGGGTTTATTTCCATCCTACTGGGTTTATTTCCATCACACTGGATGGGCATTGGACAGGTAATAGTCGAAGACTCAGTTTTATCCGATATTTTCGTTTATCCGACGTTCTGCTGGCCTGTTTATGTCAGACAAGCAAGACTCTATGTATTTATTTTCACATGAGTTTATGTAGGTCTGGATGGGCATTGGACAAGTAACAGTCGGAGTCTCCGACTGTATCTTGAGGGACCGACTCACCCCACACTGTCCCCCGAGATCACTACGCTCCGAGGATGCTAATTTGTTAGAGATACCCTCGGCGAAATCGGCTAAACTGACATCTACTCGCCGGAGGGCGTTCTCCGTTATAGCTCCTACGCTGTGGAACGCCCTCCCGGCTGGAACGCGGGCTATAAAGGACCTGCTCCCATTTAGACGCGCCTGCAAAACTTATTTGTTTAAGCAGGCCTTCGGTGAGTAGGTCCTGCCCATGTTCCGCTTTAGCCGCTGTCCTGGGGTGTCACGCTATCTAATTTCTGAACTGTACCTGGGGGTTTTGTATTTTGCTGTTTTAACTGTTTAATTGTCTTAGATGTTTTATCGCATTGCTTGTGTGTAGTTGTACCTTCGGTTCCTGTGAGCCGCCGCGAGCCTCAGGGAATCGGCGGCATAGAAACCCGAATAATAAATAAATAATAATAATATCTATAGAAGTGGGTTTATTTCCATCACACTAGATGGGCATTGGACAGGTAACAGTCAGAGACTCTGACTGTATCTATAGAACTGGGTGTATTTCCATCACACTGGATGGGCATTGGACGGGTAACAGCCGGAGACTCCGACTGTATCTATAGAAGTGGGTTTATTTCCATCACACTGGATGGGCATTGGACGGGTAACAGCCGGAGACTCCGACTGTATCTATAGAAGTGGGTTTATTTCCATCACACTGGATGGGCATTGGACGGGTAACAGTCGGAGACTCTGACTGTATCTATAGAAGTGGGTGTATTTCCATCACACTGGATGGGCATTGGACAGGTAACAGCCGGAGACTCCGACTGTATCTTTAGAAGTGGGTGTATTTCCATCACACTGGATTCGCATTGGATGGGTAACAGTCGGAGACTCCGACTATATCTATAGAACTGGGTGAATTTCCATCACACTGGATGGGCGTTGTACAGGTAACAGCTGGAGACTCCGACTGTATCTATAGAAGTGGGTTTATTTCCATCACACTGGATGGGCATTGGACGGGTAACACTCAGAAACTCCGACTGTATCTATAGAAGTGGGTGTATTTCCATCACACTGGATGGGTGTTGGACAAGTAACAGTCAGAGACTCCATAATTATCTGAGATTTTTGTTTTATGGCATTCTTCTGGCCTGTTTATGTTAGCGTTTATGTAGGTTTTGGTCCTGTCCTACTCGCCTTCAGATGCTTGGTACTGTATCTATACAAGTGGGTTTATTTCCATCACACTGGATGGGCATTGGACGGGTAACAGTCAGGGACTCCGACTGTATCTGTAGAACTGGGTGTATTTCCATCATACTGGATGGGCGTTGGACAGATAACAGCCGGAGACTCCGACTGTATCTATAGAACTGGGTGTATTTCCATCACACTGGATGGGCGATGGACAAGTAACAGTCGGAGACTCTGTATTATCCGAGATTTTTGTTTATATGACATTCTTCTGACCTGTTTATGTTAGAGTTTATGTAGGTTTTGGTCCAGTCCTACTCGTCTTCAGATGCTTGGTACTGTATCTATAGTAGTGGATTTATTTCCATCACAGCGAATGGGCTCCAGTATAAGGGGTCAGTGTGGAGCTATCCTCGGAGTTAGAAAATGTAACTTTCCAAAGCCTTTTCTCATTTTAAGTGGCAAGATAACCAACAAGGAGAGAGAGAAAGCAAGCAATTAATGTGTACCCAATGAAACAGAGTAAATACCTCTATAGGGCTTTGCGTTTTGCTTGTCAATCAGGATTCCCAATCTGGAATTGCGACTATATTACTGGATCAAAGCCCTGCCTCCACCGCTGGGAGAGCGTGCCGTCTCTGTCTTCACAGCCACAGAGGAAGTCCTGACATGTTTCATAGCATTCATACGCGGGACTCTGCGAAACGGAAAAGAAAACAGCTCTTTCTGTCAACCTGTCACCAGCTGAAGCTTTTACTTTCCATCAGGCTGACTAAACTTTCAAAACTGTGTTTCTTCGATGCCGAGTATTGCCAAGAGAAATCCTGGGTGTTATCAGAATTTATAGACTGCCAGGAACACGATAGAATACCAAAACATTTTGTGGAATATTAAACATTCCTTCGGATCGTCACTAAATCATGGATGACAATTGGAGTAAGGGGTGTCAGCAGTCTCCCTGGTTTATTGACCTTCATTCCTAGGCGGAAAATAGATAGATGAGGATCTGCTATTGCAACAATAACAACAAAACTCTCCCATTTGTGCAGCTGAAGCCGTGGAATCTAAGGAAGTGTTCATAAAAATGAGCCTGAAAGTGGCACATAGATTGGCCGTTGGGAAGTCCTAGAATTCGGGGTGATTTAACGCCGGAGCTGATCCCTGTGTGTGTATCCGAGAGCACTGTAGACACTCTGGTTGCACAGCATGCACAGGCAGGGCCAGTCCTAGGTAATTTTCAAGTGTAAGCAAACAGTATTTTGCGCCCCCCCAAACCAATCACTGAAAAATAAAATGTAGAGGTGAATAAGCGTTACCTTAAAAACCAGAAGTTTACTTACAACAGGGGTCAGGAACCTTTTTGACTCAGAGAGCCATGAAAGCAAAATATTTGGAAATTTATTTCAGTGAGAGCCATATAATCTTCTATATCTATCTATCTATCTATATAATAAAAAAGAATGCTTGTTTGTATGTTTGTTTGTATGTATGTATGTGGCAGCTTTCTGATTGGCTTCCACTGTGGAATTATTTGCATAAAGGACTCTAATTGGACAGCCTCAGAACTCCAACATTCTAAGGCAGCAGACAGAGGAGATTGGTTGCCACTGAGGGAGTATTTGCATAAAGGACTCTGATTGGCCAGCATCCAAGAATAAAGCCTCAACATTCAAACAACAGGATTGGTTGCCACTGTGGGAGAATTTGCATAAGTTACTGATTGGCCATCTATATTCCAACATTCTAAGGTGACACAGAGGGAAAAGGAAAGGGCTTAGGCAGTCACTCACAGCAATGACGGATCAGGACCACACTTGGCACACAGAGGCTTAATGGCCCACTTAACAACCTGGTGCAGTTTAGGGCAGGAGGGGCCACGAATGATGGGATTTGCAGTACCTTCACCCAATTCACTTCCCACAGAACATTGTCGCCCCTACAAATCACAGACCAGCCCCAAACTTGTCACGCAGAATACTCATGACCCACTCTACATCCTGATGCTGTTCTAAGGGGGGTGGTCCATGGATGATGGGATCTGCAGTACCTTCACTCACTTACTGAAACCACTGCGACCCTCATCCAATGACCAATGCAGACCAAACTTGGCACACAGAGCCCCCATGACCTACATCCTGCTGCAGTTTGAAGGAGGACAGACCATGGATGATGGGACTTGCAGTATCTTCACTCACTTCCTTTCTTATCATTTCTCTCCCTTTCTTCCCTCTCCTGTATGAAAATATATAAATGAAGAGATAGGGGGGGGGGGAAGGAAAGAAAGGGATATAAAAATTAGAGAAAAAGGGAGAAAGAGAGAAAGGAGAAGGAAGGGGAAGAGAGAGAAAGAAAAAGAAAAGAAAGGGTCCTCGGTTGGGACCCTTTGTCGGCTCCACCAAGCAGGGACCCCTTCTCTCCCCCCCTCCCCCCAGTGAGGGTGGCAGGCAACTGCTCCATGTGGGCGCCACCTGTCAGACCTCGCCCTCACTTGCCTGGGTGCCGGGGAAAAGGGAGCCTTGCAGCCCTCGGCCTTGCTGGGCCCAGCGTGGGGTGGGCGGGAGGCGCTTTTCAAGGTGGACCTCGCTTCCCCGTTTTCAATACTGCAACACTGCTTGTGGTGAAGTCATTTCTTTATTACAGGTTTTGAATATGGTTAATGTTTGTATATTTTTTTGTGTGTTGAGGGGGTAAAGGCTTGACAAACCCTAAAGGGTTAACAGAGATATTGGTGTGCCCAACCTCCAAGGAGTTTCCGTTACCGTGGAGACAGGAGGCGGAGCCTGCAACTGGCCTAGAGGCTTCGAATTCAAACCTTGTCAGAGTTGGCAGGAACGTCGAGGAACGTCGAAGGAGAAAGGGTGTGTGGAGAATTTGAGACCTCTGGTCAGTGGTTTTAAAAGGGACTCTGTCTCTACTCTGTGAAAGAGTAGAAGGGAAGCTGTGTTTGAACTGCTGGGAGAGCAGTTAAGTTTAAAAGGACCAGCAGTTAGAGTAAAGACTGCTGAGCTATTACTTCTGGGAGTACAGCTATATATTGATAAGTTGTATCTCCATAGTTAGTGTATTGTAACCTTAAGATACGTGCCTCTGAGAAGATATTGTAACCACCTAAGCTTTGAACTCTGAAACCTCCACGCTTAGAATACTGTTTGGATAAACTTTACAGTTATTTAAGATAGATATCTCCTCTTGTGATTCCTTCACACACAAGCCTCTAAACCCAATTCTTCCCAGTGGGTAGCCAAGTGTAGTGAATGGTAGCAGCAAAGGTTAATAAATAGGGTCAGTGGGTGTTTAGATCACTGCCCTGACACAGTTCTCCACAGACAGTCTGAAGGAAAAGATTCCTCACAAAGTTGACGCACGCTGAAAGCTGTGTCTTCCTTACAAATTGGTGGCAGTGGTGGGATAGCCTACCCTGTCACAGTTTTGACTTTCGAATCTGCCCTTCCTTCTCTGCCTTCCTTTACACTGCTGGTCACAGCTGACCTCCAATTACAGTGCTCAAGGGCCAGGGCTGCCCAGTTCTCAATTCTGCAACACTGCTGGTCACAGCTGACTTCCAATTAGAGCTCTCAAGGGCCAGGGCTTCCCAATTTACAATTGTGCAACACTGCTGGTCACAGCTGGCCTCCAGTTAGAGCACTCAAAGGCCAGGGCTTCCCAGTTCTTCCCTTGAGAGTTGAGTAAGAGAAAGAACCGTTATTTTCAAAGACTCGTTCCAAACTTGGGCATTTTTAAAGGAAGGAATCAGAAGGTATGGGATGCCTCATTGGGTTCTGAGACGAGCCTTTATGCTGAAAACACAGGCAAGAGACTGTGTTCCAAATGATTAGTACTGCAATTAATAAAAACCTCTGCTGATAGCAAAACCCTGCTGCCCATCTCTCTGCACCTCCCAACTTGCCTATCCCAGTCCCTTGGAGCAGGGAAAGAGAAAGTTGCCTTTGGCACCATCTGTTTTTGCCAGCTTCTCCTTTGAGCCCTGCTTTTACATCTGTTGATCAGAGGAATCTTTGCTTGATGATTCGTTTTGAAGAAATCTTTGGTCTCCCCGGGAAATTCATTAACCGTTGAGGCGCTAAAGAGTCCAAATAGCTCATTTGAGGTCCCCTCTGGTTATGCTTGACTTGATGGCTCCAAAGACTTGGCCTCCCTCAAAACCCAATTTCAAGCTCACCTTGCTAAAATTCCACCAGATTTCTGGAGACCCTGAACTCGGATGCAATCTTTGGTTATAGCAGTGTTTTTTAACCTTTTTTGAGCCGTGGCTCAAAATCCTGGGGCACACCACCAACCAAAATGACACAAGATGACACTCTAACATAGTAATACATATACCGTGTTTCCCCGAAAGTAAGACACCCCCGATTGTAAGACGTATCGGGGTGTCAGCGGGGTCGGCTAATGTAAGCCGTACCCCGAATGTAAGCCGTACCTCGCCGCCGCCGCCACCGGCCCATCGGCCGCGGCACACCTCCGCGGCGCACCTTTCTGCCAGGCCTCTGACGCGGCGTCCAAGGAAGGGAGGGGGAAGAGAGCAATGGGCGTGGTGAAGCGGCGCCGCTTCAGAGCGTCACTCTGACGCGGCGCCGCTCACCACGCCCCTTGCTCTTCCCCTCCCTTCTTTCATCCAAGGAAGGGAGGGAGAAGAGAGCAAGGGCGTGGTGAGCGGCGCGCGTCAGAGCGACACTCTGACGCGGCGCCGCTCGCCACGCCTCTTGCTCTTTCCCCTCCCTTCCTTCGTTCAAGAAAGCTGCGCCGCGGAGGTGTGCCGCGGCCGATGGGGCCGGTTGTGGCAGCGTGACGGTGGCAGCGGCGGCGGCGTGGGCGTGGCGACGGGGTACGTCTTAGTTTATATAAGACGTACCCCGAAAGTAAGACATAGGGGGACTTTTCGGGGGGGGGGAAAGAAAGTAAGACGCTGTCTTACTTTCGGGGAAACACGGTAGTTGACCTTGAGTTTTGGAGTTGTAGTTCACCTGTATTCAGAGAGCACTGTGGATTCATACAATGTTGGATCAGGACCAAACTTGTCATGGATACTCAATATGCCCAAATGTGAACACAGATGGAGTTTGGGGAAAATATACATTGACATTTGGGAGTTACAGTTTCTGGGATTTATGCACACAATCAAAGAGCATCCTGAACTCTTGCAACAATGGAATTGAACCAAACTTGGCATATTGAACTCTCATTACCATCAGAAAGTACTGAAAGGGTTTGCTTGGGAATTGACCTTGAGTTTGGAAGTTGTAGTTCACCTACACCCAGAGAGCACTGTGGACTCAAACAATGTTATGTTATGTTGTTGTTTGTTTTCTATCCAGAATCACATTGTTGGAAGGAGGCTCACCACTTTAAGGTCCCTAAAACAGGCATGGGAAAACTTCGGCCCTCTGGGTGTTTTGGACTTCAACTCCCACCATTCCTAACAGCCTGAGGCCCTTTCCTGCTTAAGTGGCTGAGGGGGAAAAAGGAAAAGGGACCGAGGCTGCTAGAAATGGTGGGAGTTGGAGTCCAAAACACCTGGAAGATCCAAATTTGCCCATGCCAGCTTTCAACAGAGAACTCTTCCTTCCCCTTCCCTTTTGCGCCCTTTCTTCCCCCTCCTGCCGAACACTTACTCTTTCTTCTCCACTCAGGCTCTCTTCTTCCCAGCCTCGCTCTGCTTGCTTTGACGTGACCCGTGTGGGCGCTATTGCGCAGACTCGCCCCACGTTTTCCTCCCTCCCCCTCCCCTTCTGAATACGCTCACACTGCCCCCTCAGAGCAAAATGGCAGCAGAAGCGGAAGTGTGAGCAAAGCGAGCAGAGCGAGGCTGGGAAGAAGCTTTGTTTCATTCAAAAAGTCACTGACTTATTGACCCGTCCTCGCATTACAGATTTTTCCATGTCAGACATACTTCATTCTTAGTTAGTTAGTACTGTGTAGCTTTGTATTTTATATTTATTTATTTATTTTCACCATTTATATTTCGCCCTTCTCACCCCGCAGGGGACTCAGGGCGGATCACAATGCGCATATGCAGGCAAACATTCAATGCCATTTGACATACAACATATAAGACAGACACAGAGGCAATTTAACATTCCCTCGGGGTTGAGAAGTACAGGATACATTTATTTATTTTTTTATTTGCAGTATTTATATTCCGTCCTTCTCACCCCGCAGGGCGGATCACAATGCACACATACAGGCAAACATTCAATGCCATTTGACATACAACATATAAGACAGACACAGAGGCAATTTAACATTCCCTCGGGGTTGAGAAGTACAGGATACATTTATTTATTTATTTATTTATTTACATCATTTATATTCCGCCCTTCTCACCCCGCAGGGGACTCAGGGTGGATCACAATGCGCATATGCAGGCAAACATTCAATGCCATTTCACATACAACATATAAGACAGACACAGAGGCAATTTAGCATTCCCTCGGGGTTGAGAAGTACAGGATACTTTTTTTTTTATTTGCAGTATTTATATTCCGTCCTTCTCACCCCGCAGGGGACTCAGGGCGGATCACAATGCACACATACAGGCAAACATTCAATGCCATTTGACATACAACATATAAGACAGACACAGAGGCAATTTAACATTCCCTCGGGGTTGAGAAGTACAGGATACATTTATTTATTTATTTATTTACATCATTTATATTCCGCCCTTCTCACCCCGCAGGGGACTCAGGGCGGATCACAATGCGCATATACAGGCAAACATTCAATGCCATAGACATACAACATATAAGACAGACACAGAGGCAATTTAACATTGCCTCGGGGTTGAGAAGTACAGGATACATTTATTTATTTATTTATTTACAGGCAAACATTCAATGCCATAGACATAAAACATATATAGACAGACAATGAGCTACACAATTGGTCGAGAGCTCACCTCGACCCGGGCAGGCCTCAAACTCATGACCTTCTGGTCAGTAGAGATCTTATGCAGCTGACTCCCAGCCAGCTGTGCCACATTCCTGGTTATATTATGATCATTCTGGTGTTGATTTTATTCTGCTGATGTGAACTCATTGAGATTTTCCACGCCTTGTACAAATGCGGCCCGCGTGCGATCGTGGCATTGCTATCGTGTGCACAAGAGGAGAAGGGGAAAAGATCTTAAGGAGTTAAGCCTGTGAAAAACGAGGGCGCTCCCAGGACTTCTGGAGGGATGGCTGCCATTGCCGTTGCCATCAGACATGACAGAGCCAATTTGACAGGCTGCCATCAAGGGCCTTCCGACGAAGCCGAACGCCCTGATGGTTTCCTGATGTGAACAGCCGCCTTGCAAAATGGTTTTCCTCTCCTGCTGCCTTTGCTTCCATCTGCTGCTGGGCCCAGGCACCGGCGGCCGCCCGCCTGTCACAGCATGCATTAAAATTAGCCGGGGAGGAGGCACTCAGTTGTGCTAATTACATTTTAATCATTGGAAATGTGTTGGCAAATCAAGCTTCGATTGCCATCTCGGAGCCGGTCTCCTCCAGCCGAGCGGAGGGGCTGCCTGCATTAGCCGAGGCCTGCTGGGTCTCGTTCGTTCGCCGAAGATGGAATAGGAGGCCTCGCGGCACGCCACTGAGACTGCTTTGGCACATTATTAGAAAGCCACAAGGCATGTTTCAAATCATCGCGGTGTGAGATCTGCTCATTCTCACATCCCTGGGTAGCCCGGCAATTGGCTGTACATTTTAACTGCAGTCTCCGCTGGCTGGCGCTTCCCTTCCAAAATGGCCGCTGCATGAATAATAGCAAAAGATAACAAAGGCATCCCAGGGCACCTTCGGGAAGAAGGAAGCAGATGCTCCAAGCACCCGGACGACCAGGGACGGTTGCGATTTTCTGGTTCCCATGCCTCATATATCATGCTGTAGTTCTGTTAATGAAGATGCCACATTCCCAGGGTTTAATACTTTCCCGATCCCTCATAGCCCGAGGAGGATGGTCCTCCAAGTCTGGCATCTTGGTGGTGGGCCCGTAGGTGGTTGATCCACAAGAATATTCTTGATCCAGGTGGAAGGTGGTCGCAGTCAGGGTTGGCTTTCTCTTGACACATTTCTCCCTTCCGCCCTCCATTCGTACCTCTTCAACTTCCACAGCACTGCTGGCCACAGCTGGCCTCCAGTTGGAGCACTCAAGGGTCAGAGCTTCCCAGTTCTTGGTGTCTATGCCACCGTTTTTAAGGTTGGCTTTAAGCCCATCTTTCAGTCTCTTGTCCACCAACGTTACGTTTCCCATCCTTGCTTTGGGAGTAGAGTAACTGCTTTGGGAGACGGTGATCTTTGGGCATTCGGTAAATGTGGCGGAGTTGATGGCGTAGTAGCATCGCTTCTCAACCTGGGGTCTTTCCTTCTTCCAGGTAGTGCCTGGTGGTCTTTCCTTCTTCCAGGTAGTGCCATTTCTTTAGTCCAGCGGAGTTGATGGTGTAGGACAGCGGTTTTCAACCTGGAGGTCGCGACCCCATTTTCGGGGGATCGCGAAGCTGCCTTCATTGGCTCCGCCCCCTTCAAAATGGTTGCCCACCTCCTGTGCCAGCCAAAAAGCTAGCACTCCCGTCAGCTCCTCCTCCTGCTCTTCCCACAGGGCTGTGGGGTGTCAAGAAGAGGAGCTCACCGGAAAAGGCGCACGGGGGAAGAAGGTTCACGTTCTCATTTGGGCAGCCTTTTTGCATTTCCCCTGCGCCCTTCCCAGCTTGGAAGCCCTGGGCCCTGCCGTTTGGGCAGCTTTTCTGCCTTGCCTATGCCTCTTTCCCAGCTGGGAAGTGCGCGGGGGCCAGGCAGGGGTCTGCCCTCTTGGCCCTGGATCCTGCCGTTTGGGCAGCTTTTCCGCCTGGCCTACGCCCCTTTCCCAGCTGAGAAGCGCGCGGGGGCCAAGCGGAGGGCTGCCGGCATGGCCTGGCCATCCATGGAGTGGCACGGCTGCCCGTCATTCACCCCCTGCCGAGCTCAGAAGGGACAGAACCGGGCAGAGGGCTACACATGGCCTGGCAGTCTGTGGGGCCTTTGCCGCCCAGCCCTCACCCAGGTCTGTGGAAGTCAGAGCTGAATTGGTTGAAGGTACTGTAAATCCCATCATCCGTTGCCCATTCTCCTTGAGCATATTGTTTTTGTGATCCATCACGATGCTTTAGGTATGTTCAATTTATAACAATGAAAATACATCCTGCATATCAGATATTTCCATTATGCTTCATAAGAGTAGCAAAATTACCGTTATGAAGTAGCAACGAAAATATGGTTGGGGGTCACCACAACATGAGGAACTTTATTTAGGGGTCACGACATTAGAAAGGTTGAGAACCACTGGCATAGGAGCATCGCTTCAATGCTGGTGGTCTTTCCTTCTTCCAGGTAGTGCCATTTCTTTAGGTGGTGCCTTTTCGCCAGGATGTTTTAAAAAACAAACAAACAACATTTGTATTATTACTATTCTTACTACATTTATTAATTGACTCTCTTTGTTATTATTGGAAGGATAAAAAGGTAAAGGTAAAGGTTTTCCCCTGACATTCAGTCCAGTCATGTCCGACTCTAGGGTGTGGTGCTCATCTCCATTTCCAAGCCAAGAGTCAGTGTTGTCCGTAGACACCTCCAAGGTCATGTGGCTGGCATGACTATATGGAGCGTCATTATAAGGATACATAAGAACATTTACATTGAATGTAGTTAGAACAGTGTTTCCCAACCAGTGTGCCGTGGCACACTAATGTGCCGTGAGTGATCATCAGGTGTGCCATGGGAAATTGGGACCTCCGATACCCTTTCTTCCCCCTCCTGCCGAACACTTTTTCTTCTCCACTCGGGCTCCCTTCTTCCCAGCCTCGCTCTGCTCGCTTTGCCTCGCTTTGCTCTGGGGCGAGTCTGCGCAGTAGTGCCCGCACGGGTCACGTCTTCCTCCCTCCCCCCTCCCCTCCTGAACACGCTCATGCTGCCCCCTCAGATCAAAATGGCGGCAGAAGCGGCAGTGTAGAAGAAAAAGTAAGTGTTTGGCAGGAGGGGGAAGAAAAGGCGCGAAGGGGAAGGGGGAGGAAGAGGTCTCTGTCGAAAGCTGGCATGGGCAAACTTGGACCTTCCAGGTGTTTTGAACTCTAATTCCCACCATTCCTAGCAGCCTCAGGCCCTTTTCCTCCCCCCCCCCTCAGCCATTTAAGCAGGAAAGGGCCTCAGGCGGTTAGGAATTGTGGGAGTAGAAGTCCAAAGCACCCAGAGGGCCAAAGCAGTCCCAGGTCTGTCTTAGGGACCTAAAAGTGGTGAGCCTCCTTCCAACATTGTGATTCTGGATAGAAAACAAACAACATAACATAACATTGTTTGAGTCCACAGTGCTCTCTGGGTGTAGGTGAACTACAACTTCCAAACTCAAGGTCAATTCCCAAGCAAACCCTTTCAGTACTTTCTGTTGGTAATGAGAGTTCAATATACCAAGTTTGGTTCAATTCCATTATTGCAAGAGTTCAGGATGCTCTTTGATTGTGTGTTAACTATAAATCCCAGAAACTGTAACTCCCAAATGTCAAGGTCTATTTCCCCCAAACTCCATCTGTGTTCACCTTTGGGCATATTGAGTATTCATGCCAAGTTTGGTCCTGATCCAACATTGTTTGAGTCCGCAGTGCTCTCTGGATAGAGGTGAACTACAACTCCATTGGTCAATACCCACCAAACTCTTATGGTATTTTCTCTTGGTTATGGGAGTTCTGTGTGGGAAGTTTGATTCCATTCCATCATTGGTGGAGTTCAGAGTGCTCTTTGATTGCAGATGAACTATAACTCCCAGCTGTTAAGCAAGACCTTCATGTGTGTCTTTCTGCCATTCCTGCCAGGATATCTCTGTTGTGTTCATCGAAAGAGGCCCAGGTTTCACATTGAGTGTATTAATACATGTAAAAACATATTAACTCTATGTATGACTGTGTTAGAGTGTCATTTTGTGTCATTTTGGTTGGTGGTGTGCCCCAGGATTTGGTAAATGTAAAAAATGTGCCGCGGCTCAAAAAAGATTGAAAAACACTGAGTTAGAATAATGGTTTAATCAGAATTAGGCAGTCTTATCTTGAATTACAGTTTTATGTAAATATTCAAAAACATTTAATGTACTGATGCCTCAATTAATGTAATTTTATTGGTTTTCTATTTTTATTTCATGCATTAGCTGCTGCATTTCCCATTCTTGGCTCATACTTGAGTCAATACGTTTCCCCAGTTTTTTTGTGGTAAAATTAGGTGCCTCGGCTTATATTTGGGTTAGCTTAGACTTGAGTATATGTGTGTGTGTGTGTGTGTGTGTGTGTGCGCGCGCATGCACACACTTGCATACATATAAATAAAAAACACACTTCTCCTCCACAAACTAGAGCAGATACAACATGCACGGGCAAAGTAATTTATCTACAGGACTGACAGCTTTTTTTTTTTAGTTTCATTTAAATTTGTCTGAATCTTTTTGTAATAACACAAGAAAACCACTCAGCCGCCTGGCTCTATTTGGCAAAATATATTTTCCCTTTTCTATTTTCTGTTCTCTTGGCTGCCTTATAATTCATTACGGGCATAGTTGTGATCTGTTTTGCTGTTTATTATTTATGGTGGCGCTTATCTTCCCGGGATGATTTATAATTTAAATTGTCCATGCAAGGATTACTGTAAATCTAACACAAGTAAACAGACAGCGTGCATGCAAACTAATCTCCCGATTGACATTTCTTCCCTCCATGTAAGTATGAGTGTGTTTAATGCATTGTTTTTTCAGAATACCCGATTTCAATAGTATTTTGGTATAGACACCCCAAAGCAATTGCATTTGGGACTATCACCCCTGCTTCAACTATCCATTCACCGATTGAGGTCATGCTTTTCCAAGACCCCAAATAAGCCTGCCCTTCCATGTTCTCTGTCTTCCCATGTAGTTTCTGTTGCCTTTCTGAACCTAAACCAGCATCTAAAGTTAGCTGTAGCTTTCTCAATGGAAAGACTGCCTATTTGTTGCCTTTTCCTCCCCACTGATAAAGGGACCTAGGAGGATTCAAGACTAATGTTTACAGTGGTGCTTCTGCAATTTCAGTGTGGAGAGTTGCATCAGATTGTTTTTCTGCTCTCAGCAAGTCAAGGACAAGAGTGGACAAGACCAATGTTTTGCCCCAGAATCCACCAGAGTTTGGAAGACTCTAAACAATCTAGTCCGTGAGCTGCTTTTTGCTGACGATGCTGCCCTTGTCGCCCATTCAGAAGCAGCTCTGCAGTGCCTAACATCCTGCTTTGCAACAGCTGCAGAGCTGTTTGGGCTGGAAGTCGGCCTGAAGAAAAGGGAAGTCCTCTACCAGCCCGCACCACAGGAAGAACACCATCATCCCCACGTCAGCATAGGCACATCTGTGCTTAAGTCCATCCAGCAGTTCACCTACCTGGGAAGCATCATCTCTTCAGACACCAAGATTGATAAAGAGATCGATCACAAATTAGCAAAGGCGTAGAGTGCATTTGGAAGGCTTCACAAAAGAGTCTGGAGCAACAAGCACCTGAGGCAAAGCACCAAAATCAGTGTGTACAGAGCTATCATATTATCTATTCTCCTCTATGGGTCTTAAACATGGGTCACCTATCGCCAAAACCTACGACTCCATGAACGCTTTCATCAGCACTGTCTTTGCACAATCCTAAATATGTACTGGACCGACTATGTGACAAATGTTGCTGTCCTTGAGCAAGCAGGGATCACCAGCATTGAGGCCATGCTATTGAGAACACAGCTGCGCTGGGCAGGGCACGTCTCTAGGATGGAGGACCACCACCTCCCAAAGATACTACTCTATGGTGAACTCGCCACAGGTCAGGGCAAGAGAGGCACCCAAAAAGAGATATAAGGACTCCAGTACAACATCTCAGGACCGGCCAGAAGTGACATCATAACTCAAAAGCCACTGGACTAATTGCCACCAAATTTGGCCACAAGACATCTACTAACCCAAGGAGTGGCCATCACTCAAAAAAATTGATTTTGTCATTTGGGAGTTGTAGTTGCTGGGATTTATATTTAACCTACAATCAGAGAGCATTCTGAACTCCGCCAACGATGGAGTTGAACCAAACTTGGCACACAAGAACTCCTGTGACCAACATTAAACACTAGAAGGGTTTGGTGGGCATTGACCTTGAGTTTGGGAGTTGTAGTTCACCTACATCCAAACAGCACTGTGAAGGATCTGGACCGAACTTGGCACGTGGAAGATGGATTTGCAGTGCCAGAATCCGTTTTGAAGCCTCGTGTGATAAAGTCCTCAGAATCCTAGCGTACTAACCCCTATGTCCAAAAATTATTTGGAAGTTTGCATTAAAACCCAGAATTCATTCCACACCATTCCTAGCACATTGTAGCATCACCTTGGAGGGTCCCTTCCCAGTTTCCCCAGTTCTTGCTCTGCCTCAATCCCAGCAGCAAATTTTGAATGAGGACAGTTGCTTTCCTTTAAGGATGAACAAATAACTTGTCCTCACCTGTCAGCCCGCTCCTTGTATTTCACGGGGCCCATTATGAACGCAATCTGTCTGTCGAGCATTTGCATACTTCCTTTCTTGAGAAGTAATGACAGCAATTTCTCTCCCGGCTCTCCCTTTCTGAGTGTCTCATTTAACGGCACCTGGGAAGCCGACAGGCACCGAGATGAGAAGTGAAAGAGAGCAGTTGATTAAATCATCATCAAGTCGGGCCTCCAAAAGTCAATCCTGCTTCCTGTCCGCAATGATATCCCTTTATCTTAAAGTAATGAGCTATGGCACTTCTGCATTGGGTAAAGTGATAAGTTCTATTAGCATGTTCCATTTGCTTTGCAAGCAAGGGCAAGCCATCCCGGCAATCTCATATCGGCGCAATCAGAGCAATTGGCTTCGCCGGCGGAGAAGAAAGAGGCAAATGTTCAGCCTGATTTTTTATGGATCACAACATGGTTGGGGTGAAAGAGAAAGACATCCAGGCGTCACATATTATTTTAACCCACTATCGGTTCTGCCTTTTTATTTCCTTCTCTCGGCATCACCTTGGCATGGCCTGTTTGGCTTTACTTTGTGTTAATCTGTGTCCTTTAACACAGTGTTTTTCAACCTTTTTTTGAGCCGCGGCACACTTTTTACATTTGCAAAATCCTGGGGCACACCACCAACCAAAATGACACAAAATGACACTCTAACACAGTAATACATATAGTTCATATGTTTTAAATGTATTTATACACTCAGTGTGAAACCTGGGCCTGTTTCGATGAACACAACATAGAAATCCCACCTTGTGTGCTTCGGACTGGGTCGCCTGGGCCGACGCTGCCCTATCATCACCACCCGGTGCTTCAAGGCCACTGCTCACCTGGGTTTCCCTCAGGCAGGGAGGGAGGGAGGCGCAGGGGCAGGCCGCTCCCTTCCCAGGAAGGAAGGAAGGAAGGAAGGAAGGAAGGAAGGAAGGAGGAGGGAGGGAAGGAAGGAAGGGGAAGGAAGGGAAGGAAGGAAGGAAGGAGGGTGAGAACAGGAGAGGAGGCCGAGGCAGAGCCCAGGCCAGGAGAGGAAGAAGGGAGGAGGCCCCGGAGCCACCTCGGACCCAAAGCCCAAAGGAATCTTGAGCCAGCTGAGAGGGAAACAAAGTCCAACACTCCTCTCCGGAAGTGACCTCACAGGAAAAGGTGCCGCCCGGCCCCTCCCCTCCTCAGCCTCCAACCAACCGCTTCTCCAGGAAGCCGAGGCCCCGCTCCCTCCACTCTCTCGGGACTGGTGCCGGGTGGGAGACCCTTAGAGAGGCGGGGCTTGCTTCTTGGCTGGCGTTGATTGGCCCTGCCGGCACCCCAGAAAAAGAGAGAGATACGGAGAGACAGAGCGAGAGGCAGGCTGCCCAAATGACTCCTGGCGGGGTGGTTGGTTCTTCCACGGCACACCTGATGATCGCTCACGGAACACTAGTGCGCCACGGCACAGCAGTTGGGAAACACTGCTTTAACAGACCTGATTTAGGAGGAATAAGCCGTTTTATTGGAACCTGGCCCTTTATCTGTTTTTGCTGTGCTTTGTTAAAATACATTCCATGTTGTGACTAGGGGCTGGTTCTACCGTATATACTTGAGTATAAGCTGTGTTTTTCAGCCCTTTGATAAGGCTGAAAAAGCGCCCCCCCCCCCTCAGCTGATGCTCAAGTCAAGGTTATTTATCATTTTACTCTGTTGTTGTTCTTCTTCTTTGTTGTTATTATTATTACATTTATTATTTACTCTATTATTATTACATTCATTATTTTACTCTATTATTATAATATAATAATAATAGAGTAAAAAATAATCAATATCTACTGGAAATCCCAACTTTGAAGACCTTTCGGTTAACAGCGACCAGGTGCAGGGCCTTTACGGTTGTGGCGCCATCCCTTTAGAATGCTCTTCTGTCGGAAGTTCGTGTCCTGAGAAATTTGCCAGCCTTCCGCAGAGCATGCAAAACACACTTATTCCTACAGGCGTTCGAATCTTGTTAATCGGCTCTTATTTGGTTTTATCGGCCTTTTAATGTATTCGTTAATATTTTGTGAGCCACTCCGAACCTTCGGGGAGTGTCGGCATATAAATACGAATAATAAATAAATAAATAAATAAAATTTATTATTTTACTCTATTATTACATTTATTGTTTTACTCTATTATTGTTATCATTATATTTACAATATTTTGTTATTATTTTTATTATTTTACTTTATTTATCATTGTTATATTTGTTATTTTACTCTATTTTTATTAACATGTATTATTTTACTTTAATATGGTTGTTATTATTACATTTATTATTTTGTGCTATTTTTACTATCATTATTACATTTCCATTATTTTATTCTATTATTAATATTATTTTTGTAACATTTACTATTTTACTCTCTTTACTATTATTGGATGGAAAAGTAAGCACATTGACACTGTGGATGGTTAGAATAATGGTTTAATCAGAATTGGACAGTCTTATCTTAAATTATAGTATTATGTAAATACTCAAAAACATTTAACCTATGGATGCCTCAATTAATGTAATAAAGCCATGGCCCTCATCATGTCTCCTCTGAGCCTTCTCTTCTGCAGGCTAAACAGGCCCAGCTCTTTCAGCCCCTCTTCCTAGGGCTTGTTCTTCTGTCCCTTGATCATTTTAGTTGCCCTCTATGGACACATTCCAGCTTAGAGTCAACACCTCCCTTCAATTGCGGTGCCCAGAACTGGAAAGTATAGATAATGTCCCGTGTGGACAAGAACATTCCTCTATATCAGTGATTTTCAATCTTTTTTGAGCCGCGGCACATTTTTTACATTTACAAAATCCTGGGGCACACCACCATCCAAAATGACACAAAATGACACTCTTAACACAGTAACTTGGGGACTGCCTGTATGTTTTCAGGGCCCCTCTTCTTTGTAACTTGGGGACTGCCTGTATGTTTTCTGGACCCCTCTTGTTCGTAGCTTAGGGACTGCCTGTATGCTTTCTGGACCCCTCTTGTTTGTAACTTGGGGACTGCCTGTATGTTTTCAGGGCCCCTCTTGTTCGTAACTTAGGGACTGCCTGTATGCTTTCTGGACCCCTCTTGTTTGTAACTTGGGACTGCCTGTATGTTGTCAGGACCCCTCTTGTTCGTAACTTAGGGACTGCCTGTATGCTTTCTGGACCCCTCTTGATTGTAACTTGGGGACTGCCTGTATGTTTTCAGGGCCCCTCTTGTTCGTAACTTAGGGACTGCCTGTATGCTTTCTGGACCCCTCTTGTTTGTAACTTGGGGACTGCCTGTATGTTTTCAGGGCCCCTCTTGTTCGTAACTTAGGGACTGCCTGTATGCTTTCTGGACCCCTCTTGTTTGTAACTTGGGGACTGCCTGTATGTTTTCAGGACCTCTATTGTTTGTAACTTGGGGACTGCCTGTATGTTTTGGAGGCCACTTTGTGTTCCCCTCAGAGTGCCTCCTTCTCCTGCTTCCAGCTCCCAGGCTGGGAGAGCGGGCCTAGGCGGGGCCCTGCTTCCCTTCCTCCCTTTCCCTGCCTGCCTTCCTTCCTGAGGAGAAGGGCACGGAGCAAGAAAGAGGGAAGATGGCAGGGCCAAGCGCTGACGGGATGTGGCGGAGGGAGCCGACGGGGCAGCGAGGCTGAGTGGACAAAGAGGAGGCCGCGCTGAGGTAAAGAGAAGAAGGAAGGAAGGAAGGAAGGAAGGAAGGAAGGGTGGTAGACTCCCAGAGGCCTGGGCAGAGGAGGAGAAGGAGGATGAGCGCGGCACAGTGGCGTCGCTGCTGCTGCCCATGCCTCTCCCGCCAGAGCCTCCCGGCTCACTCGCCCCGCTGAGTCCAGGCTGGAGGTGGCCAGGGTGTGGGGAAGTGCAGGCCCCGCAGCCGGAGGAGGAGGCGGGAGCAGGCGGCGGTGTGGCGGCGGCAGCAGCAGCAGCGGAGCCATGCCGTGGCTGAGGGGGGGGCACCGGAGGAGGAGGCAGCAGCAGCAGCCCCAGGCTCAACCCCAGCCGCAGCAGCAGCAGCCCCAGGCCGTCATGGGACAGGCGGGCAGCGAGCAGGTTCCAATTTCCCACGGCACACCAGATGACCGCTCACGGCACACTAGTGTGCTGCGGCACACCGGTTGGGAAACACTGCTCTATATCACCAGTAACGACAACAACTCCTTCTTCTCCTTCACCATCTTTTTTCCTTCTAATTCTTCTTTTTCATCTCCTTCTTCTCCATCTAGTCCACCTTCTTCAGCTTCCTATTCTTTTTCTGCCTCTTCCTCTTCCTCATCCTCCGTTTATTTATATCCTGTCTTAAAAGAGACTCATACCGCCATGTAATTCTGCACATACCTCCTCGCAATCTCAGAGCAGAAGGGCTCTTCACAGCTGTGGGCTTCTCTCTGTTGTCGACTGTTTTTGGAGATGCCTAGCTGTGCCTTCTGGGTCCATGGCATTTTTGCAAGAAGCCAAAACAGAACGAATGTTTGGCACTGTTTGCCAAGCGTGTTTATTGCTTCTGCATAATTTATGAGCTGGCGGGTGGGCTCGACTGTTGTTCGCCTCTGCCAAGTTGGCCCAGTGGTTCTGAGAGATCTCCCAAATCCTCAGATTACTGGTGGGATTGAATGCTGCAAACGGGCCCTGGTTTCTCACCAAGGCATACATGCTGCGGCTTGGTTGGACTTTCCCTGGCAACCCCGATGCTTGCCAAAGCTATGTCAGTGGGCAAGACTGGGTTCTCTCTCTCTATTTTGCTCTCTTTTTAATCAGCTTGGCACCTGTATTGATTCCATAATGGACACTAGTCGGTCTCAGCCCTTTGCCATATGCTTGGCTCTGGAGACAAGGTGATGCTGGATATTTCAGTGATGATTTGATGGAAGAATTAAGTGGACCTTGAAATTAGAACTGGGCTGTCAGAAGAGGCAGGAAGACATAATACATTGGCGATGGGAGTGATGGTTTCTGGGGAATGCCATGTGCTTGCTCACTCTGCAGCGCGACCGCAGTGCAGGCAAACATTGTATTTGAACATTCAGATGGTGGTGATCAGCTTCTCAGTGAAATCTAATGAGTTATGGTATGGGGCGCATGGTAGGAGAAAAACACACTCTTCCCCCCAAGGAAATCTATCTGATTCAATGCGCAAACATTCTAGTCATCTACAAGCAGAAGGATACATTAACTCGATGTGATCAGCATAAAACATTATGTGAAGGACCATGAACCAAAGCAGTAAAACACAAGGTCCAAGGCTTATGTCCTGATATCTCTGAGATGGCTGGGAATGCCTCATATCTGAAACCCAGTCTTTCAAGGCAGGTACCTTTCAGTAGTTTCGGACTTCAGTTCTTTTGACGCTTGGGTAGATTGGAGTTGTTGCATAAAACTTCTGAAGGCTCCCATGATAGAGAAAACAGGTATAAATTTAACTGATTTACAAGGCCATAAAAAAAAATCTCCAGAAAACACACTGAGGAATGAAGGAATGCGACAGCTCCCCCTGGCGGCCAGATGTTAAATTCCCTCTGTCTGTCTTGTGTTTTTGTGTGTCTAAATGTAATGTATACATTGTAATCCGCCCTGAGTCCCCTGCGGGGTGAGAAGGGTGGAATAGAAAAGAACTAACTAACTAACTAAATAATGAAGACCATAGGTGGACGGTCTGATTTGATTCTAAATAACCTAGTTGTCCTTTATAAGCTCCTTTACAAATTCTGAGGTTGTTTGTTGTGGTTTGTTGAGCCGAAGGAGGGAGGAACTGTCTTCTGATACTCTTTTGCTGGGTTCTTTCCTTGTGGTTTAACACAGTGTAAGAAGGACTTACAGCTGGGGGACTGTAGTTTGAGGCAGGCAGAGAATTCAGGAGGAGTTGATACCACAAGAGAAGGAAAATTGTGATGAAGAACTGAGACAATGGTTATGGGAGTTCTGTGTGGGATGAGCTTCTCTAGCTTGACTGCGATAAAAACTAAACACAGAGAGAGACTGACAGCTGTTGAGCAAGACCTTCGTGTGTGTCTTTCTGCCATTCTTGCCAGGATATCTATGTTGTGTTCATTGAAACAGGCACAGGTTTCACACTGAGTGTATACATACATTAAAAAACATATTAACTATATGTATTACTGTGTTAGAGTGTCATTTTGTGTCATTTTGGTTGGTGGTGTGCCCCAGGATTTTGTAAATGTAAAAAAGGTTTTTTAAAAGGTTGAAAAGCACTGGGATAGACCACATCAGCTTTAGTTTCTGATATAGATCATATGCCATCCAGTAGTCGCCATCTGCTTACTCATAGAAAACCATATTTAATAACCTAGAGCTGATGTGGTAGTAGTAATCTTTTGTGGGTAGTCGGCCTCGCCTCTACTGACATCCCCGTCGCCTCAGTACTATAAAAGGGTTTTGTGGCACCACTTGCTCTCGTAGCGTGGTTTTGAGGCAACAGTGCAGTAATGGTGAGGCTATGGACCATATTTTCGTTCTTGTGGACTACTGGTGGTCCACGGACCATAGGTTGGGAACCACTGATCTACACTCTAGAGTAAATTCACTACATTCATAAAACAGGATGATTCCTTTTTCTTTTCTTTTCTTTTTGGAAAAGTTAAGGTATAGTTTATCAAATGAACCAATTCTTTTTCTTCTTTTTTGTACTTGTTTTCTGACCAAATTTTCTAGACTTGTCCTTCATTCATACATTCTGTTTTTTTAAATTCAGTGTTTTTGTTTCTATTACAGTGTGACAGTGACAGCGATCAAGAAGAAAAGGTAAGGCTTGACTTCTGTTGCCTTTCCCCCCTATTTTGGCCATCTTTGGTCACATTTCCTTACAACAGAACAGTGAAAATGGATTTTAACCTTCCCGGCGCATTATGTTTGATACAATGTGCTTCTGATTAATGCTTTGAAATGTATTGGATTTGGATCACTGAAAGAAATGTCTGGAAACTCTATTTTTTTTCTTGCCATATTTGGTCTTTCTACTTTGACACATATTTCAACGTCAACATCTTATTTTTGGGGTGTCTTGGTTGCACACAAAATGAATGGTAGGCTTTGTGATACTTCTTTTCAAACTAACGATCACAGACTGGTCAATATGAAATGCATTTTGTTGTGAGTCCACCTCACATCTTCATGGAAAAGAAATACTTGTTGTACGGCAATTGAATTTTTAAAAAGCGAGAAACCTTCTTTTGGGTCAGTCAACAGCATACACACCTTACGAGTCAACAGCATAAGCACAATAACTTCTTTGTTGGTATAATATTTTTTTAAATGACAGAAATTGTGTCTTGAATTGGAAAATGATATGATATTCATATTTTTGTGATCAAAGGAGGACAATACGTCCTCTCCTCACTAAAAAATCTTTAATACCAAACAGCCTCTAAACTCCTTGTGGTGAAGTCATATTTCTTTATTACAGGCTTTCAATATGGTTGATATATATATATACACACACATATATATATATATATATATATATATATAATATATGTTGAAAGGGTAAAAACGTGGCAAACCCTAAAGGGTTAACGGAAATATTAGCATGCAGAACCTCCAAAGGGTTTCCGTTACCATGGAAACAGGAGGCGGAGCCTGCAACTGGCCTTAGAACCTTCGGATTCAAACTTTAGCAGTTGGGAGTTGACAGCGAAAGTCGAAGGAGAAAGGGTGTCTGGAGAGTTAGAGAGTCCATTTTAGCCAGCTGTCGGCGGTTTTAAAAAAGACTCTGACTCTACTCTGAGAGAGAGTAGAAGCTGTGTTTGAACTGCTAGGAAAGCAGTTGGATTTAAGGATAAGCAGTTAGTGTAAAGACTGCTGAGCTATTGGTTCTGGGAGTGCAGCTATATAATATCAAGTTGTATCTCCATTGTTAGTGTATTGTAATCTTAAGAGACGTGCCTCTGAGAAGATACTGTAACCACCTAAGCTTTGAACTCTGAAACCTCCACGCTTAGAACACTGTTTGAATAAACTTTACAGTTCTTTAACAAAGATATCTCCCCACGTAGTTACTTCACCCACAGGTCTCGAAAACAACTGCTTCCTAGTGGGTAGCCAAGTATAGTGAATGGTGGCAGTGAAAGTTAACAATTAGTGTCAGTGGGAGTTTGGGTTAGAGTAATACCCTGCCCTGACACAGTAATCGAAAGGTCAGTGGGAAAGCTGACCTGTGTGAATACTTATTACATTATATGGTGGCAGAAAAAGAGATTAAAAGAAGTCTTTATATAAATAGGTGGTAAGGGTGGAATAAGAAAACTACCTGGCCACAGTTGAAAGTGTAATATAGAGTCCTTACACTCATCTTTGATGTGGTGTGAAAACTTGACTGTTGATCTAGATCGAGTGCAAGTAAGGTTTATAAGAGATCTTCTAAATGTGCCTTCTTGCCTACCTAATGCGGTCCTGCTTCTAGAAACGGCGAATGCCCACTGAGTACTAGGGCCTGGACTCTGAAAATCTGGTTTAAAACAATGGTATTCAAACTAGGAACAGGTTAACTACATCAAACCCCTTTGGGCATGGAAGACTGAAAGAAAAGCAGCCACAATTGGACTATCTGCACCCCTTCTGCTTTATTTGGGACTCTAAATGATGCAAGAACACCTGAAGAAAGACTGTGGGACATTTCTCTGGGAGAGCTTAGAGCAGGGGTGCTCACACTTTTTCATCATGCGAGCTACTATATGATCAATCAAGTTGAAAAGATCACCTGTTGTGCATGTGAGCGTGCAGTCCATGCCCACGGGAGAGAGAGGGGGGGTGGCTCTTCCTAGCCGTCTCTCTCTCTCTCTCTCTCTCCCGTGGGCCCTCGCCGCCTTTCTCCTTCGAGGGCGAGGGAGGGCGAGGCGGAGAAAGGCGGCGAGGGCACAAGCAGCAGCAGCAAGTGGAGTCTCCATCCCTGCAGCCCCCTCCTCCTTGGGTTCAGCCCCAGGAACACGGCGGAGCCCTCCCTCCTCGCCCCCAACCAAGGAAAGAAAGCAGCCCCACACAGCTCGCTCGCCCAGGTCTCGGCTTGGAATGGGAGTCCCGATGGCAGCAGCAGGGCTTGCGGCAGGGCTTGCTTGGCTTTGCCCCACTTTGCCCGGCCTCCTTCACCTCTTTCTCTCTCTCTCTCTACCTCTCTGGTGAGGTCCAAAGATCACCTGGAAGAGAGCTGAAGATCACCTAGGTGCTCCCGATCACCATAATGAGCACCCCTGGCTTAGAGCCTACTCAAATTCACCAAGCTCTCCCAGAGTCCAAAATTTACCATATAGGGAGACATTTAAGATATGCCTAAAAAGCCTTACAGTGACTAGATATCACACTCTTTACAAAGGTGAGCTTAAACATATTTACCTCAGAGCTGGAATTCCTTACTCCCAAAGACTATGCTCCTGTGAAGGTGACAAAATAGAAACAATATAACATTTTATTGCAGTGCTGCTGCTACACAGTGAAAGATAGCCAAGTTTTATATCCAATCCTGTCCCATATGACCAGCCATCTCCCACTGAGGATTGTTAGATATCTTTTAGAGTGCAAGTGCCACAGGGGGACTCTCATAGGCAAAATTCCTCACAATAGCAACAAGGCAGAGAAAGCAACTAACCTCCTATAGAGGTTTTACTTGAAACCATGTAGATGTATCTTGTACAATGGACTTCTTCTGAAATAGGAGAATTTATAATGACTGTTGTTTTTACTGATGGGTCTGTGGACCGTCATAAATATTGCATTATATATTTTTATGCGCTGTGCTGTTCATGTGCTGATCAAGAACTGTTTATGATTGACCATGTAATGACAAATACCTCTCTCCAAAAGTTCACCAGCCGTGGTGTCTGTGATGATTTTGGATCCTCTTCGTTTGAGGAGCTTCCTGTATTCCTTGGGCTTCAAGGCCCTGTGAAGCCAACCTGTAGTGAAAAATCCTCACCTTAATGGCATTTTGGTGGTCTCTTTGCATAGACTAAATTGTGTAAGTGGACACCTCTGCCACATACAGGGGTGGTCTAAGGTAATTTTAAATGGTAAGCGAACATTATTTTGGCGCCCCCAACATTATTTTGGCGCTCCCCCCCCCTCCGCGCATGCCCAGAAGCTTCGCCGGGTCTTTGTTGCCGGCCTCCCATCCAGGTCCTAACCTGGGCCGGCCATGCTTAGCTTCCAAGATCTCGCGGGGCAACGGCCTGAAAATCCCCGCACCTGGCTGCAAATGGAGGAGGAGGAATCCAGCATGGGCTCAGCTGCTTACCGTTGAGTCGGTGGTCCATGGTCCGGGCTGAGAGGGGTCTCTCTCCGGTTGCTCCTGGCGAGGCGCTCCTTCAAGCAGCAGCAGAAGCAGCGCTTTCCACGGCTCCCCAGCAGCGCGCCGCCGGCGCTCCCTCCCTTCCTCCTTTCTTCAGGGTGCCCCAGGGTCCTAGCGCCCCTCCCATAGAAGCGCCCGGCCAAGCTGCGCAGGGGCAGCGACACCAGCCTCCTGTCCCTCCCTTCCGGATCAGGTGCGGCTGGCTTTCCACACGGAGAAAGGAGGCAGGCAGGTTTGCTACGGCGTCGGAGCACACAAGGGCAAGGCCCAAAAGCGGAACATCGGCCGGACGCTGTCTGGCGGGCGGGGGAATGCGCCCTTTACCCAGATGGCGCTCCACGCGGTGGCGCCCTTTGCCTACCGGTAGGACTGCCCCTGGCCACATACACACATATACATTTTTCGCTTTTTCACTTTTATTATGGGTCTAGATCAGTGGTTCCCAAACTTTTTTGGCCTACCGCCCCCTTTCCAGAATTTTTTTACTCAGTGCCCCCCTAGAAATATTTTTTAAAAATTTTAATAGCAGTTAAACAGCAGGATATATGTATTAATGTTTCTACCTTTTTTCGTAAAATATAGTAAAGAAAGGTGTAAATTACAATCATTGAATTCCAGAAATAATCACAAAAACAATATGTTTGGGGGAGTATGAGCAACGGATGATGGGATTTGCAGTACCTTCAGCCAATTCAGCTCTGACTTCCACAGACCACTAAGATCCCCATGAATGACAGATCTGGACCAAACGGCAACGTCTGCCCGGGGATCACGCGCTTGCGACTGTGTCCCTGCGAGTTGGAATCCCCGGGCAGGCATTGCCGTGGAAACCGCAGCGCATGCCTCCTTCCTCTCGTCAACCCTGTCCATGGCGCAGTACTGTGTATCGGCCTCTTTCTTCCAACGGGGACGTCCTCGCAAGCGCATGGCCCTGCAATTGGCAAGCCTGGCTCACGCCACCGCCCCCTAACAGGGGTTCAGCGCCCCCCAAATTCTCCTGAGCCTCCCAGCGCCCGCTTGGATTGTCCCACCACCCACCAGGGGGTGGTACCACCCACTTTGGGAATCACTGTTCTAGATAGATGGTGGGCAATTATTTTTTCCAAGGGGCCAAATGAGAGCCAAAAAATATTATGGAGGGCCGCACCTAAAGGCGGAACTACATTCTAATCTACATATTTTTTTATTTTTTTATTTATTTACTATATTTACTATATTTACTATATATTACACATCATTAATATTAACATATTAATATATCAAGAAATATTCATATATTATTAGTATTAATATAATTATTATATTATAGTATGTATATATATAAAGACATAATATATTGAAATTATAATATAATATAACACTATATTATATTATGTATTATATTATTATATTATTATTATAAAATTATTTATAAAATAATAATAAAAACCATTAAAATTAAATTAAATTAAATTCAAGAAGATAAGGTGCAAACCAAGATGAAGGCTGACAGGAAGAGGAAGGATTCCAAGATGGAATGGCCCAATAGCTCCAGCCCAGAGGATGGCAAAGCAGACCCAGCCACCGCCGCAGCAGAGGAGAGCAGAGCAGCAGGCAATCGGAGGTTGCAGGCCTCTGCTCGCTCTTACCCCCAGCTGCTCCCTAGCTGATCGCCCTGCGGGGCCAAGAGGAAGGGGTGCCGCTACTGCCATCCCATCGCGGGCTCTGTGGGGCCTGTGTCGTCAGACAGGCCGGAGGAGCGGCAGCTTTGTAGTGCCATCCCTGGAGGTGATCCTGGCATGCAGGGGGAGCACTCGGCAATCTTAGGTGCCTGATCGCCCTGGCAACCCGGAAGACGATCAGGTCTTCTGGGTCGCCATGGCGATCAGCCCCCGCAGATCACCGAGTGCTCCCGTTTCAGGCCCGGATCGCCTCCAGAGATGGCAGGCACTCCAAAGCCGCCGCTCCTCCGGCATGTCTGCCAACACAGGCCCCACAGAGCCCGCGATTGGATGACAACAGCGGCACCCCATCCTCTTGGCCCCGTTCCCGACGCCCTTCTCCCGGGCCAGACAGAATCCGCTGCCGGGCCGAATCCGGGCCGCGGGCCGGAGGTTGCCCACCCCTGGGGTAGATGCATAGATTACGCCACATATTTTAGTTAGTTCTTTCCAAGCACTATGGATTAGTCAGGTTAATATTGCAATGTGAGCCAAACTAATTTTCCCTCATCCCTGTTATGTTTTCGCCGGAAGACGACAGAGTGCTTTCAAAATGTCGGATCTCAATTTCTTTCTCCTGTTGGTTTTAGATTAGTGTTTGCAAATTCGTTTGATGTTTCTGTTATTGTTGTTGTTGTTATATTCCCTTTGAAATGAGGTGCTTGCAGAGGAATTAATGTAGAAATGGGTGCATAGATATTTCACACCACCTTCCTTGGTAGCCCTCGCCAGAGATCGGAGTGACTTGTGCGCTCATTGTGAATTCAGCAGATGTCGCCCATTCTGAAAAAAGAAGAAAAAAAAGAGACCCATCATCATTATTTGAATGGGTCAAGCATATTCAGATGAAGACAAATGGTACTTATTTGATTTCTTTTAAATCAGGAAATGAAAAAAGTGCTCCCGGGAGAAATCATGTTCTGCCTGGCTTAGATGATAGACCAAGGCGTAGACCGCAGATAAGAAGAGGCATTTGTCTTTTCCTTTTTTCTTTTTTTTTCTAAATCTATGAAGGACGGTCGAAACTGTCAGCTCACTGCCATACGCATTATCCATGTCATTTTAAACAAAGTGACCTGGAGAAAAGAGCGCTCTGGCATGACATGATAATGGTCTGTTGCTTGACAGGTAAAGCACACGCTATAAAGAGAGGTTGCGTGTTACTCCTTTGTTTAACTGACAAGTTTGGAATTTCCTTTCATTCCGTCACACAGCGATCTTTGGGATCTGTCTTCACCGCATACTAAAGGAAACCAAAGGTATTTTGTAACATATGCGGAGGGAAAGAGGGAATCCTCTCCAAAATATGGTGGTAGACCATTATGTGAGTCCTTCACTTTAGATCGGGAGTGAGGAAACACCATGTGCTGGAGTACAATTTCCAGGAATGATGGGATTTTTCATCCAGTAGTATCCGGAGGCATCTTGTTGGGGAATGGCAATATAGTCCAAATCACAATTTGATGGATCTGGGGTTGGAGCACACCCAGCAGATTGTGTCCTCTGTATCTACATGTAAGGGGTTGAAAAATGGAAACAAAGGCTATTTTTTCGTGTCAGGAGTGACGTGAGGAACTGCAAGTCGCTTCTGTTGTGAGAGAGTTGGCTGTCTGCAAGGACGTTGCCCAGGGGATGCCCATGTGTTTTGATGTTTTACCATCCTTGTGGGAGACTTCTCTCATGTCCCTGCATGGAGAGTTGGAGCTGACAGAGGAAGCTCATCCACGCTTTCCCTGGATTCGAATCTGCAAAATGTTGGTCTTCAGTCCTGCCGGCATAGGGTTACACCACCACAGTGTGTGTAGTAAAATAATAAATGTAGTAATAATAATGGAGTGAACTAATGTAAATGTAATAATAATAATAAAACATAGAAGAAAATAATAAATGTAATAATAATGCTATGATTTATGGTAAATATTCGCATAAATAGGTTAGCATTATTAGAATAAAAACATGTATTGTTATAAAGAGAGCCAATGTGGTCTAAGCTTTGGACTATGACTCTAGAGCAGACCTGGGCTTCTTACGGCCCGCGGGCCGGATGCGGCCTGCCGGCCGATTCTGACGAACCCGGGGAGAAGGGCGTCAGGGGCGGGGCCATTTCTGCAAGAGGAAGGGCTGCTGCCGCCACCATCCCATCGCGGGCTGTGGGGTCTGTATCAGGAGACAGCCTGCCACTCCGGAGAACGATCGGAAGACTTCTTCCGGGTCGCCAGAGCAATCAGCCGCCGCAGGTCGCCAACTGCTCCCTTTGCAAGCCCGGATCGCCTCCCGGGATGGCAGGCACTCCAAAGCTGGGATGGCAGGCTCTCCATGGCAGGGTGATCAGCCGATCGGGAACGCCTCTGACGGAACGGCTGGGGGCGAGAGCGGGCGAAGGCCTGCAGCCTCCGATTGTCTGCTGTTCTGCTCTGCTGCGGCGGTGGCGGCTGGGTCCGCTTTGTCATCCTCTGGGCTGGGTCCATTGGGCCATTCCATCTTAGGATCCTTCCTCTCTCCTCAATCTTGGTTCGCACCTTGTCTTCTTGAATTTCATTTCATTTTATTTTAGTGATTTTTATTATTATTTTATAATAATTTTATTATAATAATATAATAAATAATATAATGTTATATTATATTATAATTTCAATATATTATAATGTCTATATATACTATAATATAATAATTATGATATTAATACTAATAATATATGAATATTTCTTGATAGATTCATATGTTAATATTAATGATATGTAATATATAGTAAATATAATAAATAAATAAATAATGTAGATTAGAATGTAGGTCCGCCTTTAGGTGCGGTCCTCCATAATATTTTTTGGCTCTCGTGTGGCCCCTTGGGAAAAAATAATTGCCCACCCCTGCTCTAGGGACTAGGGTTTGAATTCCCTCTTGGACATAGAAAGCTATGGAATATGGTTCCGGAGACGAGGTCTTGAATTCCCTCTTGGACATAGAAACCAGAAATGGGCAGCATATGTTTCTGGAGATATGGATCTTCAGAACCATATGGAGTATGTTTCTGGAGATCAAGGTTTTAATTCCTTTTAGGACATAGAAAGTTATGGATTGTGGTTTTGGATATTGGGACTTAAATTCCCTTTTGGACATACAAAGCTATTGACTATAATTCCGAAGACCGTTGCTTGAATTCCCTCTTGGATTAGAAACCAGAAATGGGCAGCGTATATTTCTGGAGATATGGAACTTCAGAACCATATGGAGTAGGGTTGACTTGAAGGCGCGAAAACCAATCAGAAAGATCTACCTACCTCCTCAAGGCTGGAGAGGGGAGGGGGCGGGGCTTGGTGCAGCCTGGCTCCGCCCCCTCTGTCTTCAGCTCTACCAGCAGCTTCTCCAAGCTTGAGGATGGCAGTGCCAAGCCAGCCTTGTGCTAGCTATGTCACCACTGGCTTGGCATTGCCATCCTCAAGCCTGGAGAAGCTACTGGTAGAACCAGGGGCGGGGCCAGGCCAGGCGCCAAGCCCGCCCACTCCCCCCTGGCTTTGGAGCTCCCAGCAGCTTCTCCAGGCTTGAGGATGGCAATGCCAAGCCAGTGGTGACATAGCTAGCACAAGGCTGGCTTGGCACTGCCACCCTCAAGCCTGGAGCAGCTGCTGGGAGTGCCGGGGGAGGGGGCAGGGCTTGGCGCGGCCTGGCTCCACCCCCTCTGAGAAGCGCCCCATCCAGCTGGGATCGACCTGCTTCGGTCCTGGGATCGACTGGTCGATCGCGATCGACTTTCTGGGCAGCCCTGAACTAGAGCCTTCCAGGATTTGACTTTCCTCATCCTATCAGAAACGCCATACCATTGTCATTAATTAGGGATGTCTTCCATGCCATAAAAAAGTTGGGAGTTTTAGTGCTCTTTGGCCCTCAATTGACTACTTCCCTGTCATATTAATTGAAATGGCCTACACTTGCAATTGTCTGCAAGATTGAGGTTCAAACTGTTGTGCAGTGTTTATTTTGATTCGTATTTTTGCAGCTTGCAATCGAATGCACACTTGCATCCAAAAGCGTTGGCAGTCGGTATTGAGGGATGAGGATTTGGGAAGGTATGAGTTTCACATTCTCAAATGCTCACACAGGGGTCTGATATTCTCTCTGGATATGATCCCTTTTGTCTTTTTGTGACTCGGCAACTTGTTGCCATAGGTAGCTCCCACACACACACACACACACACACACACACACACACACACTTCCCTCGCTCTTTTTGGTGCCCATTTGATGTTGAAATTTTGTATTTACTCTGGGAATGTAATTTGTTCCTCATGGATAATATGACCCTTAGCGGAGCTGGATCATGGGTTAGTTGAAGTGATATTTTCCGCTAATGGTAGTCGTACATCATTGCTGTCAGCTTGGGTTAGGAGGCGAGCGAGCTACAGCTCCATTTTACCTCTGCAGGCATCAGGGATTATTTGCCATGAGTGAATATGACATGACCGCACTACAGAGTGCATTAAAATTTTACTAGCTTCCCCAGCAAGTTCCCCAAGTCCTGCGTTGTGTTCCAGCCAGGCGTTGTGACAGATACCTCCCAGGCCCAAAGTGCCAAACCAAGGGTACTCAATGTCAGTAGCCAAAAGAGGTTCTGCTCTTTCTTCTCCTTTCCTTGTCATCTTACCCCTGCAGTGCAGGGCTGTCCTATGGTGTTAGCCTAAGCTGTCATGAAAACAGGAGGAAATACAAAGAAAAATTCGAAACACACACACACATATAAAGCTTCCCCACCTAACTTTCTCCTCGCAAATATACAATACGAGCTAAAATAGCATTTATGATCTTCGTTGAAGAATTATACTACTGCCTCATGTTCAACTTGTGATTGACAATATTCCTGTTGCACTCCAGGACAGGAATAACCCTCTGACTTTAAAACACCACACGTTGAGTAGGGAAACAATCCTTTTTATTGAAGTAAAAGTAGCAAAGTAAAAAAGCACTTTAAAGGAATAGGTAAATCCAATTAAGTAAGAAGATAAGCAGGAACACATAGAAGAACAGGCATTGCTGAAGGAAAATCAACATGGTTTCTGCAAAGGCAAATCATGTCTTACTAACTTGATAGAATTCTTTGAGGGTGTAAATAAACACATAGATAAAGGGGACCCAGTCTATATTGTTTACCTTGACTTTCAAAAGGCTTTTGACAAAGTCCCTCACCAAAGGCTCCTAAATAAATAAATAAAATAAATCAGGGGACAGGTCTTGTCCTGGATTGGAACCTGGCTAAACTGTAGGAAACAAAGGGTGGTAATAAACGGACATTTCTCTGGGTGGAAAGAGGTGAGAAGTGGCGTACCCCAAGGTTCAGTTTTGGGTCCGTTACTTTTTAATTTATTCATTAATGACCTGGATGTAGGAGTAAATTCTGAGGTAGCAAAGTTTGCAGATGACACTAAATTGTAGTTAAAAATGAAACTGATTGTAAAGAGCTCCAGAAAGATCTCTCAAAATTGAGTGAATGGGCAACAAAGTGGCAAATGCATTTTAACCTAAACAAGTGTAAAGTCATGCACATCGGGGCAAAGAACCCCAACTACACCTACCAATTGATGGGGTCAAAGCTTTCCGAGACAAACCAGGAAAGGGATCTTGGGGTCTTGGTGGACAGCTCAATGAAGATGTCAACCTAGTGCGCTGCAGCAGTGAAAAAAGCAAATTCTATGCTTGGCATGATCAGGAAGGGAATCGAAAATAGGTCGGCAAATGTTGTATTGCCTCTCTACAAATCTATGGTAAGGCCACATTTGGAGTACTGTGTACAATTCTGGTCTCCGCACCTTAAGAAGGATATAACGGAACTGGAAAAGGTACAAAGAAGGGCGACAAAAATGATCCAAGGGATGGAGCGGCTCCCTTATGAAATCAGGTTGCAACGCCTTGGTCTTTTCAGCCTTGAAAGACGGCGTTTAAGAGGTGACTTGATCGAAGTGTATAAAATCATGCATGGGATAGAAAAGGTGAATAAAGAAAAAATATTTTCTCTGTCACACAACACAAGGACTAGGGGGCACTCCCTAAAGCTCCAAGGCAGGAAAGTTAGGACTAATAAAGGGAAATATTTCTTCACCCAGAGGGTCATTGGGTTATGGAACTCACTTCCAGAGGAGGTTGTGACAGCGGTCAGCCTGGACAGCTTCAAGGCAGGATTAGACAGATTCATGGATACCAAGGGAATCAGTAGCTACTGAAATGGACATCCAAGTGCCACCTCTGTGTTGATGGAGGCAGGCAGGATTTTCCCCGGGTACTGGTTGTGGGGGGTCGGGAGCAGGTGAGGGTTTTGCCCTCCTTTCTGCTAGAGATCCCCGTGTACAACTGGTGGGCCACTGTGTGACACAGAATGCTGGACTAGATGGGCTGAGGCCCGATTCAGCATGGCTCTTCTTATGTTCTTATGTTCTTAACAAATTATTTATTTATTTATTTCTTCAAACTATTATACCGCCACTCCCCGAGGGCTCGGAGCAGTTTACATAGTTTGAATAAAACAAGAAAATAGCAACATATCACAGAGTTTACATACAACGGGGAGGGGGTGGGAACTAAGACATTAGACAAGACAAGATCTGGGCAATTTCAGAGTCCACACAAGTTGGCATAATGTCAGGAGGTCATCTGCCAGTGGGTTGGAAATGAACAGTCAAAGGGAGGAAGTTGAGGGATTCTCAAAAGATCATAAGGAGTCTCAGACTTGGGGGGAGGAACCTCAACTCTACCCCCATGTCCCCATGATTTAAAGTTAGATCTCTGATCTGTGGGAATGTCCTGTTTTCCGTATTGGGAACTGTCCGATGCCGGTTCCAGGCGCCTGAAATTTGAATTCCAGAAGGTCCTGGAGTGGAATCTTCTCCAGGTCCTGGAATTAAACTTCCTGGGGGTCCTACACTCTGAAGATTTGGTGGAGGTCGCTGTAACTCCGGGGACTCTGGACTCCAAGCGGAGCACTGGCTTACTCCTATGCTGGGAAGCCTGGGAGGTCGTCTGGTGTTCCTTAGCACAGTGTTTCCCAACCTTTTTTGAGCCGCGGCACACTTTTTACAGTTGCAAAATCCTGGGGTACACCACCAACCAAAATGACAACAAATGACACTCGAACACAGTAATACATATAGTTAATATGTTTTTATATGTATTTATACACTCAGTGTGAAACCCGGGCCTGTTTCGATGAACACAACATAGATATCCTGGCAGGAATGGCAGAAAGACACCAACTTCCCACACAGAACTCCCATAACCAAGAGAAAATGCTATAAGAGTTTGGTGGGCATTGACCTTGGGTTTTGGAGTTGTAGTTCACCTATATCCAGAGAGCACTGTGGACACAAACAATGTTGGATCAGGACCAAACTTGGCACAAATACTCAATATGCCCAAATGTGAACACAGATGGAGTTTGGGGAAAATAGACCTTGACATTTGGGAGTTACAGTTTCTGGGATTTATAGTTAACACACAATCAAAGAGCATCCTGAACTCTTGCAACAATGGAATTGAACCAAACTGGGCATATTGAACTCTCATTACCAACAGAAAGTACAGAAAGTTTGCTTGGGAATTGACCTTGAGTTTGGAAGTTGTAGTTCACCTACACCCAGAGAGCACTGTGGACTCACCCTTCCCTCCTCCCTCCCTCAATTGGAGACTGGCTGGCTGGCGCACACAGACGGAAAACGGCCGAAGGAGGCGGCGCCCAGGCCCCTTCTTCGCCGCCGCCACCCGGCCCTTCCTCCTCTCCCCTCCCCCCCCCCCCCGCAAGCAGCAGCAGCAGGCGCTCGGCAGGAGGGGGAAGAAAGGGTATATTGGAGGTTTTCCCACGGCACACCTGATGATCGCTCATGACACACTAGTATACCACGGCACACTGGTTGGGAAACACTGCCTTAGCAGGGCTGGAAGTCGGTTCTTGATGACCCTTCTTCTTGCGGCAGCGCTTCCGCTTCCTGGGATGCTCGCATGGCTTCCGGTGCAGAGTTTCTCTGGAGTTCCGGTTCTGGTGGGGAGAAGACACCCGGTCCTGCCCGGTGTCTCCATCTTTGGCCGACCCTCGCCCAGCCACCCCGCCCCCACCGCAAGGCCTCGCCGGCGGGGGGGGGGGGAGAATCCCGGGCCAAAGACAGAATGTCAGAGATGTCCAGCAGCGGCACCGATCCTTGGAGATTAGACCAAAGTAGGGTCAGCATCGTCCAAAAACAAAGTCCACACTTCTCTAACAAAATCCAAAAAACCAAGAAACGTTGACCTAAGACATGAGTATGTAATCACAAGAGACAAAGAGTCAAACCATGAAACAAGAAATCCTTAAACATGAATCGTCCAAGCCAAGCTTCCATGAAACAAGAACTGAGCAGGATTCTAAACGATGCTTCATCTGGCTATATTTCCCATGCTTGGAACTTTTTATCCCCTCGTTAAGCCATTCCCAGCACTCAGGAATTGGTTTCGCTTTCCTCTTATCTTTTTCTGTCGAAGCCTGGCAGAACACCGAAGGCCTTAGTCGAGCTGTCTGTTTTGGCTAATTTCCACCCGCCTGTCTATATACTCATTAGTTTCTGCAGGTGCCAAATTGTTTTCAAGCCCTAAATCCTGGGAACTCTCTGGGAGCAATTCAGGGAGTAAACCATCATCCCTATACCCTGTGGGAACATTCTCATGGGAAACTATACTTTGAACAGGTGTATCTATGCCATTCTCTGCATCAATACCATTGTCATCTTGTACCTCACTGACATCATTCCTCACATCCAAAGCGCCTTGATCCTGAAACACAATCGCAGGCTGAATTCCAATAATTCCCAGGTCCTTTGCGCATATAGTACTGTTTAACCAGGTATTCCCTATCATGCAATTGATGTTCTATACAGTTGAGTCTCGCTTATCCAACATAAATAGGCCGGCAGAATGTTGCATAACCAAACATGTTGGACAATGAGGAGGGATTAAGGCAGTGTTTCCCAACCAGTGTGCCGTGGCACACTAGTGTGCTGTGACGGACCTCCTGCTGTGCTGCGAGAAAAGCTCTCTGCCCCCCTTCCTTCCCCCCTCCTCTTGCCGAACTCCTGCTGCTTGGGGGAGGAGGAGGAAGGGCCGGGCGGCGGCAAAGAAAAAGAAGAAATGTCCGGGGCGCCGCTCCTTCGGCCGTTTCTCCAGCCAGCCTCCAATCCGCCATGACTCCCGCCATGACTCTCGCTGAAGCCGCGTGGAGGAGGAGCCCCGCCCACTGAAGCTCATCCACCGCTCATGGTCTTCCTCTGTAAGAGAGCTGAAGCTGGGGGGAGGGGTGGGGCAGGGCATGGCGCGGTCTGGCTCCACCCCTCCCCCTAGCTTCGGCACTCCCAGAAGTTGCTCCAGCCTTGAAGGGACAGTGCCAAGCCAGCATTGGTAAACTGGCTGGGATTTCTGGGAGTTGTAGGCCAAAACACCTGGGGACCTACAGGTTGAGAACCACTGCCTTAGAGTGAAGTAGATTCACTCTATTCCTAACATGTTGAAGGGTATACACTCTATCCATAGAGTGAAGTAGGTTCACTCTATTCCTAACATGTTGAAAGTAGGTTCAGGGTATACACTCTATCCTATTCTATTCCTAACATGTTGAAGGGTATACACTCTATCCATAGAGTGAAGTAGATTCACTCTATTCCTAACATGTTGAAGGGTATACACTCTATCCATAGAGTGAAGTAGGTTCACTCTATTCCTAACATGTTGAAGGGTATACACTCTATCCATAGAGTGAAGTAGGTTCACTCTATTCCTAACATGTTGAAGGGTATACACTCTATCCATAGAGTGAAGTAGGTTCACTCTATTCCTAACATGTTGAAGTATACACTCTCTATCCATAGAGTGAAGTAGGTTCACTCTATTCCTAACATGTTGAAGGGTATACACTCTATCCATAGAGTGTAGTAGGTTCACTCTATTCCTAACAGGTTCACTCTATTCCTAACATGTTGAAGGGTATACACTCTATCCATAGAGTGAAGTAGGTTCACTCTATTCCTAACATGTTGAAGGGTATACACTCTATCCATAGAGTGAAGTAGGTTCACTCTATTCCTAACATGTTGAAGGGTATACACTCTATCCATAGAGTGAAGTAGGTTCA